>ML804464.1:69633-103342 GCA_009831015.1 Picea engelmannii
CTTGAACACTTTTCTTTTTCTTCATCAATTCTTTCTTGGATGACTTGTTTTCTTCTCTTTCTTTCCTTAGATATTTAATTGCACTGATCAATTTTTCTTTGTAATCAACTTCTGCTTCATCATACTCTTCCTCTTCTGAATCCATCTGACATGATGAGCATCTTTCTTCTTGTTCTGTATCTGCATCTTCTTTGGCATTTTCTAAATCTGCGTTGGGTGAAGAATATATATCATGTAACTTATACCAGAGTTCTTTGGCTGATGAACATTTACCAACCTTTTCTCTTACCGGTTTAGGTAATCCTTCCCAGATGAAATCCATTTCTATTTTGTTATTCTTCTTCAATTCCTTCTTGGTTGTAGTCTTTTCCCTTTTTGAACTATCATATCCTGTAACAACTGATAGCCAAATATAATGTCCCTGTTCCTGTAAAAATACTTTCATCCTTCTACTCCACATCTCATACTTAAAACCATTATGACCATTAAACATTGGTACTCCATTCTTAGAATAATCCATGATCTCCTTCCGGTGGTTAAAATGTTTCTTGAAGGAACCTTGCTCTGATACCAATTGTTGGATTACTGAGAGGGGGGGTGAATCAATAATAGAGCAATTTAATCCCTTTTTAACCATATAATCCAAGTGTTATATCAATGAAGCATTATCATCCAATAACTGTAGAGTAAATAAGCAATGAAAAAATGAAAAATCATACACATACACAGTACACCAGTGTTTTACGTGGAAACCCAAATCGGGAGAAAACCACGGAATGCTTTTTCGTATATGTCTTGAAGAGTTACATTCATTGGAAGCACCAACTTCCTTTTTTTTCCAGCTGCAACTTGAAGGAGGCTCCAACCCCCTAGTTTCTCAGGATACAACCCGAGGGAAGCTCCAACTCCCCAATTCTCTGGCTACAACCAAAATGAGGCTACAACCCCCTATGTTCTCCAACTACAATCAGAAGGTGGATACAACCACCTGTATTTTCCCCATCCTACCACCCTTAAGTAGAATTAGAATGATGGAACCATTGTCACACTATCACTGTGAGATATACCACTGTAAACCTGTACCAATAAATCTGAACCATGCATCAACCATACATCAACCTGTACCATAAACAAGTGCATCAACCATGCACGAACCTGTAATCAGCCTGTACCATAAACAAGTGCATCCAATCATGTACCAAGTATGTACCAATCATGTGTCAACTACTCATCAACTATGACTCATCAATATGTACCAACATCATCAACTATACACCTCATGTATGTGCGCCAACTCATCAACTACTTGTCTCAACCATGTACTCAACATGTACCACAACCAAAAGCCCTCATCAATTTCATTATACAAATTTAATTTGTAGCTCTGTAATAGACCTGATATATATGATCACATTCCTGCAAACCTTCCTTAACTTTAAAAACAAGAGACTAGCATTTTTATCAAACTTTTCTGTAGTCTCACATGCCTAGTTTTGGATTAGTCAACAACCCTAACTTGAAGTAATCATAACTTTTAACCTGTAATGTATAAAGATATGAAACTGATACACAATGTTCGTCAATGTTTTTTATGCAATTCCTCCAAGTGTCACTACTTGGAACCTCTCATAAAAGGAGTTATAGAAAAAATGACATACCTTGCTAAATTTTGGCTTATTCTAGAGAGCGACCTTGTAGAGCGTGCACCACACACAATATTTGATGAAATGATCTGAAAATATTGAAAATAATACTAAATACTGTCCCCTAACCAACACATTTGGTCTCACTAAATTTGTATCTTTTATGAATAAGTTATGATGTTTTTACCCGAAACACCTTATTTTGACTAGTTTCAAGACTGGCCACAAACCCTATTTTCCACGGAGTGTAACTCCCAAAATACAATGACACAAAAGATGAGTGTCTTACCACAGATACTTGGATATGTTTTATCACTTGCATAGAAATTTCATTGTTTGAATCATTATAGAAAACAAGTTATAGCGAAAATGGTGAGATGACCTGTAAATAACATACCTTAGAAAGCACCATAATTTTTTTTTATCTTTCCTTGCATTTCAGCCTTCTTTTCTTCACCTTCACTCATAATTCCGGTTTAGATATTCTTGGTTACCTTAGACACACATATATATATTCAATATACTCAAGTGTGTTTCAAATGAGAGATCCTTGCCTCTTATTTATACTCTCCAAGTAGCTTCCTTAAAAACATCTTCTAGGTCACTTGGCCCACTTTCCTTATTTTAGGGTTGGGTCCACTTCTAATTTCTCCATTAAATTTATTATTGAAATAATTTATTTTGTATTCACTTTGAATTATAATACACTCATCACTTCACTTTATTATTTACCTTTTAAAATCTCTTAAACGACTTTGACTACTTTGACCTTTTGGGGCTTCTAGATGACATATGAGGGTCCTCCAACTTCGTAACGCCATAAATCTCAAACCGTGAGGAGTTATGTGAGGTTCTACATACCACCAGAAATGGCATGACATGTACTATCCATATAGAATAGTATTATCTGAAAATAGATCATAACGCATATTGTTACCCATCAAACAAACGTGGGTCCATTACCCAAACCTGGGGTCTCCAACTTCTCATGGCCATAACTCTATAACCGTGAGGAATTATGTGACGTTCCACATACCACTGGAAATGAAATGAAAATCACTATCCGTCTATGATAGTTTCCCTGAAAAAATCACTTTCCTTCATCTCATTATTCCACAATTAAGCATGGGTTCTCTTACTCCACAAAGCGTCTTCCTATGAGGGCTTTCACCATAAGGGGACCACTTTGGATTTCATCCATATTTACTTATTATCAACCATGAAAAAACAATAATGAGTCATATTTACATCAAACAATATTGGGTTCATTACCCAAACCTTTTTGCTACGGGGATTTCTTCAAGGGTTGACATCAATGAAAACCAACCTTAATCAACATAAACAATGATACACACATTTGCAGAGAGAATAGAAGGAAGAAGAAGAAGGAGAGAAGGAATGAAAGAATTATCATTAACCGTTATGAATAATGAATAATTTACACATGATATACTCTGTATAACTCAATGAGTTCGACTGGAGAATAACCAATGCGCCATAGTGGTGGTCTAGAGTGATCTGGACACACACCAACAGATACGGGAGTGAACTGCCACCTAGTCTAGTCTCTCAGGCAGTTATGGGAGTGAACTGCCGCCTAGTCTAGTCTCTCAGGCAGTTACAGGAGTGAACTGCCACCTAGTTGAGTTAACTAGTCAACTAGTCTTCAGTTAACTGACTGAACAGAGAGTAGTGAGGAGTTAACTTAGGGAATCAAGGATAATGTGCCACTCTGGTGATGATACCAAGGAAAGGTATAATTAGCATGGTGATGATCCCAATGTTGCATGGTGACAAAACCAATGCAACATCTAAACTCAACTCAACTAGTCAAACTGAAGTGTCAACTAAAAGAGAATATTCTTCAGGTGGAATATTCTCCCCTAAATTATAGGAGACTAGATAATGACTAATTATGACTAATAAACAAGGAAAAACCTTAGAAAAAAGAAATCCTAGGTGTGTGTGAAGTAACTCCAACACCCCCCATGAACATCACTATGGTGAAAATAAAGATTGGGTCCCAGCAACGAGGCCATGTTAGGTACCCAAGTACAAACGATACACTGAAAATAAAGTGTGTAAAGAGGGAAAACCTCACTGGAAATCTCCCCCTCAAGGTACAATGTATGTAAAAAGAAGAACTACAATTGCTAGGAAACTGTGTCCTTCACTCCAAGACGACTTCGCAGAGAATGGAATTTCTTCTCAGTGAAGGTCTTGGTGAAGATGTTTGTCGTCTATTCTGCTGAAGGACAGAACTATAATTCGATGATCCCCTCATGTACTAAGTCCTGGATGTAGTGCATGTGGATCTCTATGTTCTTCGTATGTTGCCTTTGAACTGGATCTCCATAGAACTTAAGAGTGCTCTGGTTGTCACACCAGAAGATGATCAGTCGATGAAACTGGATGCCCAACTCAGTGAGAAAATGTTGTAGCCACATAGCCTGAATGGTTATGTTAACTACCCCTCTGTACTCTGGCTTGGCTGAAGATAGAGAAATGGCATCTTTCTTCTTTCTCAACCAATAGATAGGCCCATAAACAATACTGAGTGAGTAACCAGATGTGGACTTGCAATCAATGATATCACAGGCCTAGTCAGAATCAGTAAACCCAATGAGATATAATGTAGGGTCTGCTACATAATGAATCCCAAAGGTGATGTTTCCCTGTACATATCAAAGGATATGCTTTGCAACCTTCCAATGTAGCTCATGCGGCTCCTGCATGAACCTGGAAACTATGCCAACTGCATAAGAGAGGTATGGTATGGAGTGTGTGAGATACAACAAGCTCCCCACTAACTGTCTGTACAATGTTCTATCAGCCAGTGGGGTCTCCCCACCATCCTCAAGTTTGACTCATGATAGGAAAGGAGTCGGATCAGACTTGCAATCTTTCATGTGAAATCTCTCAAGGACATCTCGTGCATACTTGGCCTGAGACAGTTTGATGCTTAATGCATCCCGACTGATCTCAAGTCCAAGGAAGAAGTGTAGCGGAATCACTTCATCAAAAACCTATCATGAAGAATCCTCTTGACTGCAACAATCACTGAAGTCGAGGACCTGGTGATCAACAAATCATCGACATACAAAACTAAAAGTAGAAGTGAATCAGCCGTCCTGAGCATGTAGACATTTGGGTCTGATTTACAACATACAAAGTTCTATGACAACAGGTAGGAGTCCATCTTGGCATACCATGCCCTCAGAGCCTGCTTGAGGCCATAAAGTGACTTCTTCAGTCGACAGACCAAACATGAGTCCTGCATAAATCCATAGGGTTGTTCCATGTAGATCCATGTAGATCTCCTTAGAGAGATCACCGTGAAGAAATTCATTCTTCACATCCATTTGATGAACTTCCCATCCCATGGCTACTGTAATGGAAAGGGCCAATCGAATGGAATCCATCTTCGCTAGTGGAGCGAAGGTCTCATCATAGTCAATACCATGAATCTGCTGAAAGCCTTTGGAAACAAGCCTGGCCTTGTAAAAACTAGAGTATCCATATTCTAGAAGCTGATAAGGCCTGATGATTGGAGATGAGGTCTTCAGAGCCCAAGAAACAACTTCAAAATCTTCAAAACTGAGGTAGGAGTGTAATATGAGTGTAAAATTCACTACCCAAAGGTATTCGACGGCTCGTCAGTCATGGACTAGAGAATATTGATTATCATACTAAAGGCTTCATTGATTTCGAACAAACAATTGATTGGAATTTGAGGATGGTCAGGCATGAGGGCAAGAGACAGATTGCAGAGGGGCAGACTCAGGTTTAGAAAAACTTCACTTGGATAATAGCACGACAAAAAATGAGACTTAGGCAGCATGGCATTAACATAAGTTTACGAGGCAGGAGGCAATGCAAACTCTCCATATGTTTGGAAGAATAACCAAATGGAGGAGGACACAACTCAATGTAGCGGAAAAAACTTCCTAAGGTCATACTAAATCCCAGGGTTTGACGAACAAATGGAAATATGTGCTTTATCCAAGGGTGACTCTGTGTGTTTCCAATACAAAGAAAATTCTTTTCCCTTCCTCTTTTTGGGGTATATTTGATTTTTTTTGTCTTTTTCAATAATTTTGAAAAAAGAATAAAAGAATGTTACGTTACAAAGGAGGGATGAGTGTCGCAAACATACAAGTTCGAGGTACAAGGACAATACTGATGTTCAAAGTAAGGACACTCGGGAAAAATCCCTCCTGGGGCCAAAGGTGTCAGGATGCAAAGGCAAAGTGCTACAGGGCTTGCGTATAAGGCATGCTTCAGATGGTTTAGTTGAGAGAAACATGGATCCGGCAGTAGACCAAAGACACAGGTATGAAAATGCGATTAATAAGACACACAATGGTAACGTCCTTCAATGTAAGTTTTATGAGCCTAGAGAAGGTAAGCTCTACAGTTTTTCATATTTAGAGAGTCCGAAAAAACGTAAAAGGAGACTTCAATGGGGTACCTTTTTCAAAGGTAGTCTAGTCGGTTCGAAAAAGGGGTAAACTATCACCGACAAGACGTCTATTCAAAACCATTTTAACGAGTGTGATAAAGACAAGATCACTCGACAATTTTTTAATATTTAAGGAGTCTGAAAAAAGATTAACTATGGACTCCGTCAGGAATGTTCTTATAGACCATTTTAATGAGTGTGAAAGAATAAGGTCACTCGGTGATCTTTTCAATTTTAGGGAGTCTGAAAAGATCTTAACTATGGACTCTGTGGGGGTTCCTTTTTCATAAATTTAGTCCCTCAGGCCCAAAAAAGGGTTAAAATTATACCTGAGAATACTCTTCTAGGGATCTGAAGCCTCTAGAGTATACCTTTGTTTGTACAGTTGACCATTCGAACCGAAAAAGGGGTAAAATACCACCAGATAGACATGACTTCAAATTTCAGTTTAACGAGCGTGAAAGGCCACAAGATCGCTCGACAATCTTTTCATGTTTAGAAGTTCTGAAAATGGCTTAAAAGAAGACCCGTTATGTTTTGGGATTCCTGAGGATGAGGTCAAGAGTGATAAAGAGTCATGTAAATGAGTCTCAAAATCATAATCAGGAAAAACTAAAAGGACTCCTGAGCCTACAGTCATTAGTGACAGCATGGAAAATATAATGCAACCAGAATCTACCTAGGGCATCCATGTTCCGGTAAGCTCTACCACCAAATCGCGACACTTCTAAAGAAGAAATGATGGTTCCATGTCGCAACCTGGTGGGATCAATCCTATGGAAAAGGGATAAAGACAATGAGATACAAAAGTAGGGGTGGAAACCTAACTTATATGCTCAAGTTGACCATTTGAGATTTTTCCCCACGGACCGTCAAAAGTGACCCAAAACTCAAAAAAAAATGTCCTAATACTTGAACGTAACTTTCCATAGAAACTCTTGAATCACTTTAAATGGTTTTCAATTTAGAGAAAATGATAAGGGAGGCCAAAAAAAATGACAAAAAAGGGCCAAAAAGTCTATAAATAGAAGCTGGCAACTCATTATCACCATTGCTAATTTGCAAATTGACTCTGGAGCAAAAAACCCCCTTTCGTAAAAGTGGTGATTCTGGGAGCTACAATGGATGAAACGACCATCCGTTTGGACCAAGTAAGTATAAACTACCTCCTTTTGCCTTTTAATTCTTTATATATGCATTTAATTTGGTTTTTGGGGGGGGCGTTGACCTCTAAAAGGTTGGCCCTAGGTCCATGCAGGTTGTCTTATGACAACCCACGTGTACACGTGACTATCATCACAACAGGCCGCGTGGACCCTCCAATGAGTGCAAAAAAAGTTTAAAAAGCAAGGCATAACCCTCTAAAATTTTTCCCAAGTGCAGGATGTATGTGCAATGGAGAGAACAAGAGCATGAAGATATTATCACACTAGTTGGGGAAGACCCTAACGCTATGGCGACGTTAATTCAATGTGGCTTGCTCAAGTTTTTTCTGTGTCTTTTCATGAGAGCAAAACCTAGGCTACTGAATGCCTTGTTTGAATATTGGCACGCTGACGCAAAATATTTTATGTTAGAGGGGCACTCGCTGGTGCCCACTACAGAGGATATATACTTTTTGACTGGCCTCTCAAGGAGAGGGGAACCAATCAATTTCTGAACATTTCCTTCTGGGCCTCACAATATATTGGAATTGATAGAACTCTATTGTGAGGTGGGTAGAGACCGATCAAGTTCGCAGGTGCCAATAAGCAGGATCACCAATTTATCACTATGGGCGATTGTGTTGCTTATTGGGTGGATGACTGGTTCTACAGCTCTACATCAGGCATCCCATGCACAGATGAACTGTGCAGTCCAGTGATTAAATGCATAAATATTTGACTGGAGCACCACACTTTTGGATTGTATGAAGAGGCAACTGATAGATTACCGGTTGTGGACACAGAGGAACTTTGGGTTCGAGATGATTCTATGCTCTTTCTTATTTGAAAGAGTTCCTAGTTTCAGTCCTCAAGTGGTGGTACGAGGACATCGGGCCTCTCTTTCTGCGGTTTGCAGATGGGCAGTGTTACTGCCACGACAGGGTGGTGGAAGGACCAATGAGTCCTTTGATGATGACTTCTCTTTTTGGTTGTCGTGGTAGATCCCAACCATAGAGGATTATCCTTATGCTGGGATTGATTTCTCGAGAGATCCTGAGATCCCTGTACCTCCAGGTGAGGAGCAAGGTGAGATGGGTAAGTTTGCATCATTTTGTTTTTGTGAAACATATATAATTTTTATGTTGTTTTTTATATATATCATTTTTTTATACCAGAGTATTTGAAAGATATATGTCTATTGTGTGCATATGTGGGACCCGCGTGACCTGTGGATTATGCGAGGAACATGCGTCATCCTCGGCTAGGGGCCACACCTGCCACCGTAGGGGGACCAACAACAACAGGAGAGCTTCCAGCCGGTGAGGCTGAGAGGGTTTTGATACGAGTTGAGCAAAATTTTACCTCGCTCACTTGCACCATCCCCATGGTAGAGATTGAGGATCTTCCACCATCTATGTAGCCTCATGTAGTGGGGGCACCATAGACATGGGTCCGACTATTTCAGCGTTTGGCAAATGTTGTTGATTATTACAACAGGGCCCATAGGCCCTGACCTTAGTTAGTCTAGAATTTTTACGTGCCGATAACTCTACTTGTATATATGTTTTGAGGGCATAAACCCCATGACTCGTTACTAGTCATATTTTTTGAGGCACTTGCATCCACCTATGTACTCTAATGATTATGATATTATATATGGATTTTTATGTCTTTTTGTGTCTTATGGATCATATTTTCCTTTAAAAATGTATTTACATATTTATGTGTATGTATTTTTATATGTGTGTGAGATGCCAGTCTAAAATTTGATTAGCTAGAGTATCTGTAACTTGGTTTAACCTCCTAGGAACATGAAAATATGTAATATAATCAAAGATTATTTCTAAGAGATGTACCCTAAGGAATCGTTGGTGTAAAGTCGACATGAACACAATAGATTCTATTTAACTGAGACAGAACCAGATGAGTGTTTAAATAGACCCGGAGATGAGAGATACCAAATGATAGGGCATCACAAAGAAACTCAATAACTATACTGTACTCGGGGACATTGTTTGTGGTGTTGCCTAAAAATATACCTCCTAAATATACTAACTGGCCCTGAGGTGTAAAAATTATCCAAGATGCAGAGGCAAGCCTCCAAGTGTGCCGACTAGCACCATCTGCGTACCCAATGAACACCTCTGATTCACTTGGCATCTGCCACAGTGACAAAAGATAACATAAAAAATGAAACGTTCATAATACTAAAAGAAACCAGAAAGTAATAGTAAAAAGAATATACATATGTTACAAAATGTTACCCAAGGTGACCTACCTATGAGTAATACTTCTTGAGGTAGAGCCCATTTCTAGGCTCCGCCAAATCATTTCCCTCAAAGTCAACCAGATGATAAGCACCCTTTTTTAGAACCTCTTTTATGATGAAAGGTCCGAACCACATGGGTTTGAATTTGCCTGACCCCAGGGGGTCCTTATCTTGGTCATAGACTAGGACAAGGTCACCTTCAGAGAAAATCCGAGGACGAACGAACCGATCATACTGACACTTGACTTTTTGTTTGTGAGCCTCGTTGGCCAGGACCGCATCACAATGCTGCTCATTGAGCCGCTCAAGGTATAATAACCATTCTTCAAGTGGAGAAGTGTCTGGCAGTAACTATACTACCAATTGTAGGGACAGGATCTGACATTCTATAGGCAAGACTACTTCCAACCCGTAAACGAGTTGAAAAGGTGAGAAACTGGTTGCAGTCCTAACATACATTTGGTAAGGCCATAATGCCGAGTATAACATCAAATTACAATTTGACTTGGTCGAGTTGATCGTTCGTTGTAGGATGGTCTTAAGAGATTTATTTACAGCTTCCACCTAACCATTTTCTTGGGGGTAGTAGGGTGACGAATGTTCTTTCCGCAATCCAAGCTTTGATGTTAATTCGGACATAATTTGGTTTTGAAAGTGACTTCCATGGTCAGTGACAATCTCTCTCGGGACGTCGAACCTTGTGATTATCTGGTTGAACAAAAAGAGAGTTGCATCCTTTCCATCATCTTTAAACGTTGGCATAGCTTCGACCCACTTTGTAAAGTAGTCTACGGCTACAATGATATAATGGTTCCCCCTTGCTAAAGGAGGGTTGCACGTAGTGTAATCAATTCCCCACTTGGTGAAGGGACCAACTGTGAAGATAGGAAACATGGGAGCGGGATGTGCCCTCATCTTTCGAGAGAAGATCTGACACAGGTGGCACTTCTTGACCGATTCGATACAATATTTGATTAGTGTTGGCCAAAAGTAATCGGCTCGTAAAATATTTCGGGTTGTTGCCAAGCCAAAAAAATGACCGCCACATGCTCTAGTATGGAAATCGTTAAGCATGAGCTCTGCTTCTGCATGAGTGAGGCATCAACGAAGAACGCAATATACCCCTTGACGATAGAGAGTGTCCTCTAGGATGAGATAATTCTTGGCCTAATGACATATACGACGACGTTCATCACAAGAATCAGAGGCGGGGCACTTCAAAGTCTGGAGATAGACTAGAATATCTCCATACTAGGGGTTTGAAGATGCTATCAAAAACATATCTTCGTGAATAGGTGATTCTTTGGGCAAAACATCACCTAACTCGACCGAAAGTTCCGAAATAAGTTCTGTGAAGACCAGTGACTTTTTGGATTTTGCCGAAACGAAATCTAAGTCAAATTCCTGGAGGATGACTATCCATCTACTGATCTTTCCGCCTATTACCCGTCGTGTCAACACGTATTGAAATGGATTCACAACGACAACAACGGTGGTCTTGCAAAACAAAACATAATTACGGAACCGTTGGACATCATGGACTACTGCCAATGCAAGTTTTTCGATATGATAATAATTGAGTTCCGGTCTGACGAGGCCTCAACTCAGGTAATAGATCACATATTCTGAGAGAAAATCATCTTCCTGAACTAAGACCATGCCAATGGTTGACTTTGCTGCATCCAAGTATAATAAGAAATCTTTGTTATAGTTGGGTGGCTGAAGCAGAGGGGTAGTTGTGAGGGCATGTTTCAACGCTTCAAAGGAGAATTGAGCGACATCATCCCAATGAAAAGGAATGTCTTCTTCAGTAAGCACATAAATCCCTTTGTGATATCGTCATAGTTGGCGATGAAATGCCTCACAAAGTTTGCCTTGCCCTGTAGACTCTGAAGTTGAAGGATTATGCACGGGGGAGGCAACTGAACTATTGCCTCAACATTTATAGGATCGACCATGATCCCTATTGTTGACACTATGAAACCTAACAAACGTCCCGATGTTATGCAAAAGTTGCATTTGTTTGGATTCAAGCGAATCTGGAAGTAGTGACAGCACTCAAAGATAAGTCGGAGGTGTGTGGGATGATCCATTCTCTTGTGAGATCGAGATGCTAAATAATCTAAATAGGCCTCGACTATATGCTTGAGATCATGGAAAGAAAAAGACATGGCCCGCTGGAAGGTAGCTCAAACAGTTTTGAGACCAAAATGCATCTTACGATAGGAAAATGTACCCCATGGACAAATGAATGCAGTTTTATGTTGGTCTTCGGGCTTGATTTGTATCTGATTATATCTCGAAAAACCATCCATGAAAGAAAAATCCTTGCAACCTTCACATTCATCAATTATCTGGTCAATGAATGGTCTGGGAAAATTATCTTTTGGACAAGCCTTGTTCAAATCATGGAAGTCCGTACATACACGAATCGTGCCCTATTTCTTGTTGACCGACAGAGGATTTGACACCCATTGGGTCAAGTGGATAGGATAGATAAAACCGACTTTGAGCAGTTTCTCGACTTCAACCTTAATGGTTGTTGCTTTCCTGGGATTAGCTGGACGAAGATTCTGTCGAACTGTCTTGGCGTCTGGATAAGTTTTGATTTCATGTTCGACTATTTTTGGATCAATTCCTAGCATTTCCTCATAAGACCAAGAAAAAATGTCGCGAAATTCTTTAAATAAGTCTGTGTAGATTTGAATCTCTTCGGAGGAACAGTCAGCTCCGATGAAAACATTCTCCACGATGCCAGGGGTTATAGAGATATTAATCGGTATAGTTTTAGTGATAGTTTCCATATTACCCTCGGCATAAACCTCATGTGTAGCCAAGGGATTGATAGGACAAGACCTATCTCCAGTCATAGTCAAGGTGAATTCCCCTGCTTCGATGCTGCTTAACTCCGAGAGGAAGTATGATCTTTGATGGAGATCGTCCCAGGGTTTGTTCGGACTAGTCATTGCTTCAATGATTGCTTCATCTGAGGGCAAGACTAAGTCTACCGAATCGTTACCAGCGAGGGAACCTTGAGCCCAAATAGGCTCTAGGTTCGGATATAACTCTTGTGTAGGAGTCAGATCTGTGTTGGATGAAGCTTGTTGGACTAAAAATTATGATGCATCTACTGCGGACAAGAGCATGGACATACCATTGTGCCCTATCCCTTGCAGCGTGGCTGATGGGGAAGGAAGAATCCATGGATTGTTGAAGTAAGTTGTGCGAAATGACAAAACTTGGAAAATCTCAACCTTATGGTGGTATGATATGAACTTGACATCGCCTTGAGGGGGTGGGTAATCGAAGGTACCCATCAAAGATGGGCACAAACCAACCCCTATGTTGATGACACTCGGTTGGGGATTATCAATCATTGCGACTGCGGATGCCCCCAATGAAGGGTCAGGTCTGGAGAAGAACAATTGATCAATGGTCATAATCCGACCCTCATGTGGAAACAACAAGACCCTGAAAACTATAGCAACCACTGCTTGCATGGCATAAGTCCAACTCCTACCTAACAAGATATTAGTCGAGGGATGTGTCAACTACTTCTACCTCGATGCACATGGTCTTCCCTCCTAACTTCATGGGGAAAGAGGGGATGAAGCCATGTGGTCAAAACAAATGACTGTCAAAAGTGATAAGAAGAGTAGGTGAGGGAGACAAAATGAGTTGGCCAATGACCTTCCAACAAGCCAATGGCATGACACATGTCGAGGCACCCTCATCAACCACTGTGCGAAAAATGTTCCGCATAAAAAATTCCGTGGGATAAGTCACTACTATTTGAAATGCTATGTGGTAAGGGATACAAGGTTTTAATTCAGTTGTATCTAGCATGATTGTACCTAGATTACAAGTCTTGGTATATGCTAAAGCAGCTAACGAAGCTTTCCTCTGGGAAGGGTAGCTCTGGAGGACCTCCAAAGAGGACATCACACAAGGGGTTTGAGATAAATCGTCCACCACATAATAGTTCTAGGTGGCCCTTGTGTTTGGGTTGTGGGAGGCTTTCGTGAACGCGCCTTTTGGGATGCGTGTCATTGTTTCTCCCAAAGTCTTCTTGATCTAGAGAGGAAGAGATGGGATTTCAGCTTCTTTTCCTTTCTCAAAGGTGCTTGGCTTAATATAGTCATGTGCTCTAGTTGATATAAAATCATCACCTTTCATCATATACACATTTGCGGATGCAGGATTGTTCGAAGATGGAGAGGGCCCTTGGCTGCCCCCTTCCATGCTTGTAGAGGCTTGGGTTAGGTTTTTCCCATGTTGGAATGGATTCGTTAACATAGTAGGCTGTTGTTGTGTCACAAACTTTTGGGCCTCTGCAAGCCCAGGACACTAGTGGGTCAGGTAATCTTCCATGCATAGGTTACACAGATACATCGCCTTGTGTTTCTCAGTGTTTCCCCCACCAATATTATTAGTGGGTTTCTTATCCCCCTTACCCTTCTTTCATTGTTTTTTCTTTCCATCATGTTGTTGGGTGGCCTTTGTATTTGTCGATTTCACTATGTGTACATCTGACGTTTGGGTAGGGGGAGCAGCTGAAATAGTAGTTTGGTTGGCCGCTGTATGTTGTATAGACAATTGCTGCATTTTTTTTGTCAGTTGTTCAACGGGCTTGGTTTGTGCTAAACCTACAATACCATCGGCATGTGGTCCAGCTCTCTATCTGGTTTTATCAATTATGGATCGTGGTGCATCAGGAAAAACCTCGTACAGTAAACCAGATTGAGAATAAATTAGCTCAAGTTGTTGAGCTCTCATGATGGCATCTTCTTCGGAAAACACTCTTGACGTTATGATGTCTTTGGATAGCTGTGGGACCAAATACTTAAGGAACCACTCAAGCAGGAATTTTGGTGGGACTGGTACCTTAATTAAACTCTTCGAGCGTCTCCACTCTTGGATGTGGTTAGAGATATGGTCTGTTTTTGTCTGTTCAAAATTGGCCAGCAATTCTGTGCCGACATCGTATCTCACATGTAATTGGAAATGGTTTAGGAATTCCATTGCCAATTCGTCAAAGGAAGAATATCTCGAGCGGTCGAGCTCGATGTACCATTTTGTGGCACTCCTGATGAGAGTGCGTTGAAAAAATCACAATTGTACGAAGTCGTCTTTCAACGAATTAAACAAGCACCAAATATGGAAGGTCGTCACATGATCCCCTAGATCTTCGTTAGGCTTGGCCTTGAACTTTGGTATGTCCAAAGGCAATTTTGTCAGCATAGGAGGCCAACGTGGATCGTGACAGATGGGGTCATTCAACAATCTTGTCAAGTATGGCAAATGTAAAGTTGCCAAGAAAGGTAGTTTTGGTTGTTGTTGGTGATAACCATGGAAAAAGGGGCCTGGTGTTTGACTGGCACCAGGTTTCCAGGAAAAGTTGGGTTGCTTGCCAGGGTTCTGGTAAAAACCATGGCCATGACCAGTGTATGGATTCTGCGTGTGAGGAGACATCATCGGCTAATTCCCAAAATAGGACGTAGATGGTTGGGTGTGCATTACATTCAGAGGACTTTGGGAAGGGTTTCCCCATGTCGATCCCATGGGATTAAGCATATCACCTTGTCTGGGGTTAGATTGGTTGTGAAATGAATTGCCCCAGATCGACATTCCTGACGAGGGAACTAATCCTTGCCAAGAATTCCAAGGTCCTGATGCGAAAGAAGTTTCTGGGTTTGCCCCCTGTGTAGGAATAATACCCTTTATAGGATTAGGTTGGCCATAACCGGGGTTCCCCCCGGTTGGGAAAGAAGCTGACGAGAAAGTGTTGTTACCAAACACACCGAACAAAGAAAATGGTTTCGACCCTACCGACATATTATGAGAAGGTGGTCCTTGACTCCCTACTCCAATTGAACTATGGTGTGTGTTTGGCCCAGCGGATTTTTGGTGGGTACCGCTGAGTGAAGGGTACGAAGGAGGTATATGACCTCCCCCGTAAGGGAAATCATTAAAAGGAGCTGAAGTGCCCCCCATGAGTCCTTGCAGAGGAGTGTTAGAGCTCCCTACCCCTAGACCTAAAGTCTGTAAAGTGGAGTAGGATAGTACAAGACTTGTACCTGAGCTAAGCACCCTGTATGAGAAAAGAGGGTATGTCACACTTTGTGTGAAAGGAGCAGTGGCCGTTGCCAAAGATGGGATCAGACCACTGCTCGAGGTAGAGGCAGTCGAGACTGTGGTGGCTTGGATTGGCAACAATGGGGTAGGAGGTGGAACACCCCCTGTGACGACAACCGTGGCGAGAATATCAGGATTCCTAGAAGAAGAGATAGGATTTTCCTCCATTACCGTCTTATTTAAAGGTGTCGAAAGGTCCTTTAACAGAGGTTGGTTAGGTGTGATTTCCGGTGACCCGGTCGCTTCAAAAGACCCTTGTTGGTCTAGCTTTCACCTTAGCGGTGGCGGGGGTGGCTCCAGTGTAACCGGTGGCAGGCCAAGAAGCCTTCATGACCGGTAGAGCTCATGATCCTCCACTTTGTGAGAAGATCAAAGACACACTAGGGCTTTCTATTCATTCAAAAACAACACACACTATGAAAGTCCCTATAAGATAAAACAAGCAAACACTAAACTAGTTGGAAGAATAGTTACAACAACCAACACTAGAGAAACTTATCGATGCAAGTGAAACTTGAACACTGAAGCACCCTCTGGGTATAATCTACAAAGCATGGCTGGATGTCTGTCCTAGGTACCACAGTATACCCCCGCAGTCACCTGTGTATGTCCATAAACAAGATAGGAAACTAGGTTTCTAGCGCGCGAACAGTCACCAAGTGGGTATAGTCGGCAGTCGGGTAGACCACAATGAGTAGGGTATCAATCCCAAAACCTTTCAATAGTATCGAAAGCAAGTGGCTCAGAAGACAACTAAGGACCTCGAATGGATTCGAGACCCACGAAGCTCCGTGGAAAATGCAATCGACGGAATCCTAAGAAAAGCCCTCTATATGTGTTCTCCACTACAATTAGTCCATCTTTGGAGGGGTTATCTCCACTACCTTTCTGCACATGACCTCATGTTTAGCCCCTGTGTTAGAGGGGGTTCCCAGATAACTTTCACAATACTGATCTTTTAACACTCCCTAGCTCAGACTCCAATGTTTGATTTAATGGCCTTGAAGAGTTTCCTCTCCAACCTAATTCAAGGCCCTAACCCTAAACTAGTTGGTTGACCCTACAAACATAAAAAGTCTAATTAATTTTAGATTTAGCGTTAATTTTTATGGCTTGTCTTAATTCAAAAGTTATGAAAGTGAAACTAGTGATGTTTCAAAGAGGAAAGAAAAATAAACAGAAAGCTGGAAACAAAATAACTTCTTCTTGACTCAAATCTTAATCAACTTTTCAAACTTTCTAAGATCTTTGAACAACAAACTTAAAGAAGGATTTCACTTGACTACGAGCTACTTATCATCTAAGTAAACCGTCAAGAACTTATGAAAGAAAATAACTTTCCTGGTTACTAATGCAAACCAACACTATTTAACCAAACAAAGAAATAAAAGGTTTTTTTTTTATTTGAATGCTCACAAAGAAAAAAGGAAAAATATCAACAAGTAAAGACCAAGAAAAATTCTAGCCTAAGCGCAGATCGCAAAGAGTCACTTTAAAAATAACACACAAGCAAATTAAAACTGAACTCTCACACTTGTCTAAAAACCCTATAAAAAGAAAATTTTGAGGAAAACTTCTTAATGAAAAAGAAAGTTATTGCTGTGATCAAACCTAAGTTACTAAACTCTATGATAGAGACCCAAAAACCTGAGAGTTATAACTCTTGACAAAGGAAAAGATGACTACCTCACCTTAAACACAAATTTTCTCCACAGGCACGCTATTGACAGTTCAACAACAAGCATGTGCATGCGAGCTGTGTAAAGTCAGGGCACATGTACATGCGTGCAGACCTTATACAGGCCACATGTACTTATAAAACTCTAAAAAAAAGAAAGGACAAGAAATCAAGCCCAGGCAGAGACTACTGGTACTGAGAACCAGAATCTCTTGAAGACTAAGACACTTACTTTAACAGAAAAAAGAAAACAATTCGAGGAAAACTTCATAGAACAAACCAATCTGAGGTGAAACCTAAGCTATAGACTGCAAAAAACAAAGACTTAGAATGAGTTCCAGAAAACCCCTGAGAAGGATTATTTATGTCAGGGGAGAGGATGACTGCCTCTCTAGAAGAAATTTTCTGGAATCATACACGCAACTGACACTTCCTCATCTAGCGTGTACACATGGGCTGTGGGAATGTAGGGCGTGGGTACATGCATGCAAACCTTATACAGGCCGCGTGTACCTCTGTGGGTCTCAAAAAAAAATGCGGTCAAGCAAAGAAACAGAGATAACTGGTATGGAAGACCAGAATCTCTGTTAGCTCAGACTTTTGCAGAAACTTTAAAAGCAAGGAATGAAACTAGTTCTTTAAAATACCCAAGAATTTTTTTTCCCAGAAACCCTAGAGATCCCCAGTATGGTCGCCAAATCTGTTGTGGGTGGGAAATCCCTCCTACGGACTAGCACTAAGGGTTTTTATCATGCATGAAGAAATGAACTAAAGATTCTTACTTCTTACCATCATCCCATGCCTAAACCCCATTACTCATGTGTAAATACAAGGCTCAAGAGACTAAGTTGATGTACCATATTTTTCATGTTTGATGTCGATCCCTTTTCGTGCTTGGTCATTCTTTGACTACAACTCTCCTCGCAATGTTGACCTGCATTCAAAAAAGACAAGCAAATAACTCCACATGCATTTGATCTATGAACTAATGGGTTAGAGATTTAATCAATCATACAATCAATATTCAAATAATGACAATCTCATATGGCGGGACGGGAAAAGCAATTCTTTTATTAACTTCACAATGATACCTTACAATGATAAAGTCGACTACTGCTCCTCAATCCTGGTCCTGTGATCTTCTTCCACTGTCTTCCAACTGCTTTTCTCTATACTTCTCTTTGCACAAGGATGGATAAAGGTTGGGACAAGGGGAATGATCAATTGGGTATAGTCTCTTTACTATGATTTTTATCCTTTCAAATGGGACCCCTACCCCTTCTTTTATAGGTTATAAGGAGCTAGGTATTTGGTCGAATGACCAACCATGCATGGTTGAAAGGTTTAGTTAACTTACCCAAAGGTGTGTGTTCTATTAGCAACTTTCCTTTTTCGTGCTTTTGTAGGTACACACGGGTTGTCTTGGGTCAACTAGTGTGTACATGCGTGTAGTAATGGAGCAGGGCACGTGGGTCTATAAAAGGGTTTTTTAAGAAGATTTGTTCAATAGTGTTTTGGAAAAGAAGGAATCTGAGATGGCCTGATGCCAGGTAAGCATGTCTAGTGAAAATTAGGGTTATAACACTGTACTGACTCTGAATCTAAATCATTTGAGTCCTCTGAATCAGAACTCTCATCTGAAGAAGAGTTGGCATGTGCATGCTCATCATCTCGAATAGGTAGAAGAGTGAAGGTGTCTGCATGTGGCTGCCGAGGTACATGCGAGACACTTTCCTCAAATTGGACACTACGCTCAATGATGAGCCGGTACGAGGAAAGATCAATAAGCCGATATCCCTTCACACCGTCGGGGTATCCAAAAAAAATTCACTCAGTGCTCTGTGGATCAAGTGATTTCCTCTTTTCAGAGGGAATCCAGGCCCATGCACGTGAACCAAAAATGAGAAAGTGGGTCATTTCTGGTTTGAGGCTTCTCCAGGCCTCAGAGGGGGTCTTATCCTTCACAGATCTATGGGGAGATATATTTTGGATGTATGTTGCACAATTAAGTGCTTCAGCCCATAGTCTCTGTGGTAGTGACTTTGCATGCAACGTGCAAGATGCCATCTCCTTTAGAGATCTGTTTTTCCACTCAACAACTCTGTTTTGCTGCAGAGTGTAGGGAACTGTATGCTGCAACTGAATCCTTGCCTCATGGAAAATATTATGGATCTCATGATTTAAATACTCTCCTCCATTATTAGTTCAGAGGAATTTTATCTTCTTTTCAGACTGTGTCTCAACTAGGGGTTTGAAATCTTTGAGGTGTTGAAATACCTCGGATTTTATCCTGATAAAATAGATCCATGTAAAACGTGAGAAATCGTCAACAAAAATGAGAACAAGCCTCGGTTTGTTGATCGATGGATGTGGAAAAGGACCCATGAGGTCACTATGGATCAGATCTAAAGGTGCAGAAGCTCATTGATACTTTCCTTTGTCGAATTTCTATTGAGGGTGTTTTCCAAGAACACATCCCTCACATACTCCCTTGGAGAAATGGATGTCTGGTATACCATCAACTAATTTGTGCTTGCTAATTTGTTTCATGTATCTAAAATTCAAATGTCCAAACCTTTCGTGCCATATCCTACTACTTTCATCAGCATGAGTAAGCAGTAAAGCAGAATCAAGTTCAATGAATTCATAAAAAGTATATAATATAGACTGATGATTTACCTCGCCGGTAATGACCCTAGAGTTGGTTTGCATGTCGTAGATGTCCATGGAATTTGGTGTGAATATGAATTTCTTTCTGGTGCTGAAATTCATCATATGATACAGAGAGAGAAGGTTGATAGAAATCTTCGGAACATGCAACACATTCTCGAAGCTTCCATTGGTGAGTTCAATCCTTCCTTTGCCGGTGACTTCGACAGAAGAGTTTTCCCCCATCAGAATAGGATGACCTTTGCATGCATCCAATGAATAATAGACTACTTCTAAGGAATCCATGTGATGGGATGCTCATGAATCTATGATCCAAGCATCAAGAGAGGAGTTGATGGAAATCAAGGCATGGCTAGAATTTCCTTTCTTGGAATTCAGATCTTCTGGCTTCTTCTTCTTTGCACCCTCAGGGATGCGATCTCCAAGGTTTTTTTGCTCAATTATTTGAGACATAAGATCTATTTGTTTTTTCATGCATGCGGATTTCGAATGGAATCCTTTGTGATAGTACGTGCATTTCTCCCCTTTTCCCCTTTGGATCCAGAGGCATCAGTGAAGGGTTTTGTGTACCCTTCCTTCTTCGGATGTGCATGATATTTCCATTTATATTTATCTTTAGATTTTTGATATTTGTGGCTTCCATCATGCACAATGAGTGCATGTTCCCTTGGGCCTTTGATTGTGCCCATGTTGATGAGCTTGGTTTTCTCTTGTGTCATGGATTCGATAAAGTCCTCAAGAGAAGGCATCTTCCAAGTGGCTCCAGAGGTGAATCTAAAAGTATGGAATGTGGATACGAATATAGATAATTTAGGACCAATATTGGAGATAATGGTGAGAACCATTTGTTTCTCCTCCACTAATTTATCAACCCTGCAAGCTTTGAGTTGTGACAGTAAATCCTTGAATTTTGTAAAGAAATCTTGGATATTGTCGAAGATTTTTGGATCTAATGTGAGCCACTCCACCTCCAGAATGTGTCCCCTCATCTCATCATGTTTTCTAAATATCCCTTCCAAGTTTTTCCAGGCTTCATTGGGAGTCTTACAGGAAGTTATGTGAAAAAGGAGACCCAGAGAAATAAGACTACAAATTGTTCTGAGTGCCTCATCCATGCGATTTAAGTACTTGGATTTTTCTATGGATGATGTCGGCTATGTATATTTATTCATGGTTAACCTGTACAACCCTCTGGATTGGATATGTATGGTTATTTTCTCTTTCCATGAAAAATAGTTGTAAGGTGTAAGAATGAATTCTTTTTGGAATTCCATCTTTCCGCTGTCTTCAATCTTTTGTACCTGCAAAAAAATTTGGTGTAGCTTTTGCTTAGCAGTCAATCGGCTCTGATACCATGTAAATTTGTTGAACCTGCACATACTATATCTAGCTAAACAATGATACACACATTTGCAAAGAGAATAGAAGGAAGAAGAAGAAGGAGAGAAACAATGAAATAATTCTCATTAACCATTATGAATAATGAATAATTTACACATGATATACTATGTATAACTCAATGAGTTTGACAGGAGGATAACCAATGTGCCATAGTGGTGGTATAGAGTGATATGGACACACACCAACAGTTATGAGAGTGAACTTCCACCTAGTCTAGTCTCTCAGGTAGTTACAAGAGTGAACTGCCACCTAGTTGAGTTAACTAGTCAACTAGTATTCAGTTAACTGACTGAACAGAGAGTAGCGAGGCGTTAAATTAGGGAATCAAGGATAATGCACCACTCTGGTGATGATACCAAGGAAATTTCTAATTATCATGGTGATGATCCCAATGTTTCATGGTGACAAAACCAATGCAACATCTAAACTCAACTCAACTAGTCAAACTGAAGTGTCAACTGAAAGAGAATATTCTCCAAGTGGAATATTCTCCCATAAATCATAGGAGACTGGATAATGACTAATTATGACTAATAAACAAGGAAACAACTTAGGAAAAAGAAATCCTAGGTGTGTGTGAAGTAACTCCAACACTATTTTGGTAGCTTCAGACCCCACTATTGAGTGTTCTTGGAAGGTCCAGTGTTATTTGAGAGGAAGGACGATACGTATTTTAGGATACAAGAATTTGTTTTCTTTGTTCCCCCACGTGGAAAAAATCCACCTAGCCACATATATTATTATTTACAGTTGATTTATGTATGATGCTTGTTATCGCACAATTTGTAGTTAGGATAATGGATTGATGAAAGGAGGTCAAATTGGTGTAACTGAACCAATCCCACCCATTGTCACCTCAATGAGAAGGTTCTTTATATTTAGGGAGGTAAGGCCCAGGGGGGACGTCCCCAGTGACCTGGGGTTTTGAGAAGGGAAAAATGCTTAGAAAGGATAACTGATAATAATCCCCCTCACAAGTCACCACCTGATCAGAAAGTCTGGCTTATATCCAATAAAGATAATCGGAAGTAGTAACCAAGAAGTGTACCTGCCCAAGGCAAAGCAACAAAGAAAACTATACATATGCAAGCTTACTTGTTGGTTAGTACTTCATATAATCAATGAATTTCTGATAATAAGCAATTGATAAACAATATTATTGATGAAGCAAATCAAAGTTGTGCAATAGCAATGATTACAATATCACTTCACAATAAATGCTAATGGCAATCAATGTAACAATATCAACACTTTAGAAACAACGCCTTAACCAACCATTCAATTTCTTTAAAGATGAAATAAATGCTTCATATAGATGTTTATATCACAAGAAGATGATGACAACACTAGGGTTAGTAATGGTTACGGTTTGTTCAAAGTATTGGAAGTTTGTAGGATCAAGTTACTCAACACACAAGGCCTTGGTTCAGTGCGCTCCTAGGGTATATGGAGTCAAAAAGAGGACGCAAGGGTGGAAGGAATAAGTGAAGATGATGAAATTAAAGACAAGAGAGTTAAAATTTGAGGCGTTTCTATGGAAAGGCCTCAAATATGAAACCCTATGGGAGAGAGGCTCACTTTGGTGTAGAAAAACCTATGCCTTAGTGCTCTCTCCTCCTTCTTTAACTCAATGGAAAAATTGACTAGCTCAAAAGATGATTGATCCAAGACAAGAGAGTTTGAAAGTGACTTGTTTCTAGAGCAAGGCTTCACTAGTCAAACCCTAGGGAAAGATGACTCACCAGGTGTAGGCTACCCTAGGCCTTGATGCATCTCTCTCCTTCTTAGCTCAACAAAAGTAAATAGTTAGGCTAGAAAGAAAGAATAGAGTTTTGCTAAGGCAAGGCTTTATCTTACTTTAGCAAATAAAATGGCTTGAAACCTTGGTAGGGACATGAGACAATGACCTTCAATGTGTGATTGTCACCTAGGGTTTGATTCAAAAAATTATAATAATAAATGCAACAAAACAACACTAAAACCATTCAATCAAGAAGTTTGCAGAAATTCACTTACATTTAACCAAGAAATCACATAGAAAAACCCTAGTTGTAATACCTTCCACCAAGCAAAATGCCAAAATGCCAAGAAAAATTCTTCCTTCAACAAGTGCGCCTCACAATTTCAGCCAATAACCCCCAAAATGGCACAAATTTCAAACCTCACTAATGATTGAGTGAGAGATGATGAAAAAATGAAGGTAAAAACCCTCAATTTATACAGTAGCAATGACCTAAATTACATTTTAGGTCATTAAAAGGATGACAAGGACAAAATGCTAAAATCATATTGTTTTACATTAAATGTCAAAATTAAAACTCTAATCAAGCAATAGAGAGACGCCATCCCCTTTCTAGGGTGACGTTATCCCCTTCTAGGGAAAATGCAACCTCCTGGAGCAAAATGTTATCCCTCCTTGGGCTTCTCCAAGCTACCACATGTGCCAAAAATCCCATATCTGTCTCCCAAAATGTCCATATTGTAGGGTAACATCATGAGCTTCCTGGGAGACATCCTAGGCCTTCAAAGGCCAATGTTCCTATGGAGAGGGTTCAACCCGCCTAGGTATAGGTCTTCTCAGCTGCCTCTGGTGGATTCTTCTACTCTTCCCTAGTACAAAGGATCTTCCCTTTATCTCCCCCCTGCTTGGGTCTCAACATCCATCTGGTAGGATCTTCAACCCCATGGAGGTCCGAACTGATCATCTCCCCATGTCTACCTGTCCAACATGGTACTTGTCCAGCGGGCATGATCCTGCACATCAACAAATATGCCCTCTAGGGGATCATAAGTCATAGGGATCATAGCAATGTCAATCACATCTCATCATCAATATTATTAAACATGTGCATAAAACCCCTTTGCCCCAGTCTAGTGTTCAAGGACATTATACAAGTTTGCAATGCAAGTTTGGAGGATGTGACAGGACATCCTATTGGGATAGTGTCTACTATAATAGGGATGTTTCGGAAAAGGATTAAATCCAAATCATGTAAGTGGGTGAGGTGGATGGGGATTCCTGGGAAAAAGGTGCAGTGATAGTAGGGATAGCTTACCGGTGGGTGCCTCTGTGGAGGGTGATCTGCACCTGTCATGGATGGAATGTTTCCAAGCCCATTCACACCTCTTATATTCATTATTTTTCTTCCAATATACTAGTCAAAGGACATTTCCCTGGCTTGGTGACCAGTGGTGGCAATGTTAGCCACAAGCATTTCACGGAAATGAGAAGGTTGGCTCGTGATGTGACCCCCTTTCTCTTGGCTATGCCACAAAGTGCCACTACCCTGGCGTGGCGACCAAATGTTGGTAGTGTCATATAACTATATTCTCATGGACCTAATAGGTTGGATCTTGATGAGACCCCCTATCCTCTAACCAGGTCTTGTCTTATTGTTTTTTATCTTTTTATTTCTTTTTCTTTCAAGATTCTAGTCAAGGGACACTGACCTAGCTTGGTGACCAAAGGTGGTAGTGTTACCCACAAGTACTTTTATGGAAATGAGAAGGCTGGCTCATGATGAGACCCCATTTATCTTGTCCATGCAACCAAGAGACACTACCTTGGCGTGGTAACCAACTACTGGGAGTGTTATATCGTTAATCACCCATGAACCTAATGGGTTGGCTGGTGATGAGACCCCCCATCCCTCAATTAGGTCTTGATTTATTTTTTACGGGTCCCTTCGTTTCTTGCAGAGAATCCTTTTATTTCTTTCTCGAGGATCCCTAGGTGAAGCATCTTGAGGTTTTATTCTTAGGATTTTATTTTCATTTGATTTTAATCGCAAGGACTTATCCCCATTCTTCCCACAAGGTAATGTACAACCCCTAAATGAATGGCTAACCCTATGCCTAGACCAATGTAACAGGATGGGTGAGAGGGAAATAAGATGGAAAGTGGTTTTTATGACATGAACGGACGATGGATTTTTAGAAATCCCCCCAGTGGCAACTCAAAACCTATGGACACAAGATTGCTAGGGCATCTAGTCATTCCCCCTAGACATGGTCAAGTGGACATGAATAAGATCCAAGAACCTTTTAGAAACAAAGGAATCAAATTCACATATTCAAAGGCTTTGAGGATCAAAGTGACACATACCATGATACCCGAACTCATTACCTCATGGAGAAAGAACCATCTCTGTTGTAGGACCAAGATGTAGGTGATGGATGTTGTTGTTGTTGATGACAAAGTGGTGACACTGAAAGGGAGACAATATGGGCCCTCCAGGGCCATGCTCAAGTCTATCTAGATTTGGGTACTCCATGACTAGGACCTACGGGCCTCGAGACATAATATCCATGTTATACCTGAAAGTGGGGGATAACATTTGGCTCCAACTCAGGGACATGTTCTCACCATAGAGAGCATGAAAACCTCAACATATCTAGAATAACCTGTAACCTGCTTGATCTCAATAGAAAACATCAATAACCATTTGGGGTAGTGATACCACCCAAGCATATATATATATATATATATATCTTATGATTCTTTATCTTATGATGTGGAGAATAAAGAAGTGTTGGATGTTTTAGACCCTTCATGTTATGATGAAGATAATGACTTTGTTGATAATATTGATGAATTCATGCATGTCGAGAAGTGTAATGGGATATGATTGGATATGATGGGGATCCCATTTACAACATTGAGGGTCATTCCTAAAAGTTTCCTTTACATTTATAACATGAAGTTACTAATAATTTTGGCATTTGGCAACAAGAACCTGACTTTATTCAGACACCCAAGGATGACTTGATGCTATGCTCTCCTAATACTTTTTGGTCATACCTTGAGGACTTTGATGATTATCCATTCGAGCACTTCGATCTATTCTATGAATAAAGTTATCAACCATCATTATTCTCAACTCTTGATAAAAGTGAGGAGGTTACTTCCATGAAGCAGGATGCTTGTGATAATGTTTTTCACCTCCCTTTGATTACTTTACTGCATTGTGTCACTGAAGGAATGGTTTCGAAACATCTCCATTATCCCAAGTATCCTGTAAGACAAAACCTCATTCTGGATTTTAGGGGAAAGTCGAGTACCTAAAGAAGAAGCTTATTATCACAGTTTTCCAGCTTCTCCTTAAGGAATTATTATTCGTCCTTCCAGTCCTTACTAATCCCTTCTCAGGTCTCGAGTCGTGAAGACATCCAAGGTAGCCAACATTCAGACTCCTTAGGTCGGTCTTTTGAACCTTTCACCTTTCACGATCCTTTTCTGAGATGGATTGAGCACTCTCCTGAGAGTATGTCTTGGTATTACTATTTCCCTCCCACCTGCCTCCATGAGATAGACCTTACAGTTTCCATTGATATGATACATTTTCTAACTCATGTTATTGTTGTGCTTAACTTATCACTATTTTGTCTTATGATGAAGCACAAAGGCAGGTATTGTGGGACATTGTTGGATTGGTTTCATTAATCGTTCAACCACATCTAACATCCATCCAATAGGCAAGTACATGTAAGTAGGCATTTGCATTCATTGTATTATACCATTTTCATTGCATATCAGAGTAGTTTGATTTCTCACTTGTACATATGATTGCTTTATTTCAGTCTTATATATATAAGACTGAAATAAAGCTGAGAAAGCAAACTACTCTGATATGCAATGAAAATGGTATAATACAATGAATGCAAATGCCTACTTACCTGTACTTTCCTGTTGGATGGATGTTAGATGTGGTTGAACGATCAATGAATATATATAAGACTGAAATAAAGCAATCATATGTACTCGACCCTCAATGTACATATGATTGCTTTATGAGGGTCAACTGGAAAACTATGATAATAAGCTTCTTCTTGAGGTACTCGACTTTCCCCTAAAATCCAGAATGATGTTTTGTCTTACATGATACTTGGGACAAGGGACATGTTTCCAAACCATTCCTTCAGTGACACAATGTAGTAAAGTAATCAAAGGGAGGTGAAAAACCTTATCACAAGTATTGGTCACTATAATTGCCTAATTGAATTTAAACAATCAAGTGATACATAAATTATCAACCCAGGGAAGTCTTTTATTTCAAAGATAGCCACTCACTGTATATCCTCAATTCCAAAAGCAACTTAGTGTTGTAGTAGAGAAATTTATACTAATTATGCTTTCTTGAATGAACTGAAGCTCTGAATTAAACCATAGGAGAGTAAATTCCCTTATTGCAGTTCCTTAAAGATCAATCTAAGAATCCTGGATTAAATTAAAATAATACTTGCAATGGGAAGGAACAACTATTCTGCAATCAGAGAACATGACCCTTACTCTCAACAGAGACTTCAACATTAACACTCTTTCATGAAAACAGTAATGCAGAAAACAATTAACTCTATCTAACAGAAAACAAAGACACCTAGTTCCTTTCTTTCTAAGCAGGAGCCTTGAGCCTTATTTCTGCTTTAGCACACTTGTGAGACTGAGGTTTACAGAGAAAAGGGCAGTCTGATCCCTTCCGTTCTGAGAAGGGATCCCTAACCCAGTTTCTGGCTAACACCAATGAAAGCCTACAGAGAACAGGATGGTTTGGTTCTTTCCTTTCTGAGCAGGAACCCTTGATCCAATCCATGGCTAACACACACTTGCAGGGGTAAATGAAATCTACAGAAGACAAGGTGTTGTGATTCCTTCCTGTCTGAGTAGGAACCTCTTAACCAAATCTCTGGCTAGCACACTTGCAACAGTAAATGAAATCTACAGAAGACAAGGTGTCGTGATTCCTTCCTATCTGAGCAGGAACCCTTTAACCAAATCTCTGGCTAGCACACTTGTAGCAGTAAATGAAATCTACAGAAGACAAGGTGTCGTGATTCCTTCCTATCTGAGCAGGAACCCTTTAACCAAATCTCTGGCTAGAACACTTGCAACAGTAAATGAAATCTACAGAAGACAAGGTGTCGTGATTCCTTCCTATCTGAGCAGGAACCCTTTAACCAAATCTCTGGCTAGCACACTTGCAGCAGTGAATGAATTCTACAGAGGGTATGATATTCCGGTCCCTTTCTGTCTGAGTAGGAACCTTTAACCAATTCTCTGCTAACCTCATAAAATCATCACACAAGATTGCTGATAAAAAGAATTACAAATTCCATTCAATTAAACTAAGACAGAGTCAGTAGTGTTTCAACAAAGCGGAATCCATTAAAAACAGTGTTTCAGCAAACGATAGTTAAACAAAGCATGAACATAAATTATACTAACACACTTCTAACTAATGGGTGAATCTTGTGAAGAAGGTGGGCCCTCCCTTCTCACAAGATTCCCCTGAACGAAAAGCTAGAGAAAGATACTCAAAGCAGTCTTATATTCATCTGTCGAAATATCACATTACAAATTGAAAGAATAGAATATGTCCCGCTTCTCTGGAGTTGCTTCAATGCATCAAAAACTTGGATATCTCGAATGGTGATTTCCTTTGATTTAAAGAGTAAATTCCTTCGATACAATCATTACAATGCATATCTGAATCCTATACTAAATCAGATTTTCTTTCTAAATCAGCATAGGATGTCCTATTCTCACGCAACCGAATGCTAATACAGGAACTGAACGAGGTATTGTTGTTATGGCTGGTGTAACAGCTTCTTCTCATCGTTGTTGATGTTGTTTCAGCATCGCAATTCACGGGTTGTTTCAGCCACGTGAATTGCGCTCTTGACTGTGTCGTCTTTAACCACTAACTGTAACGGCTTGTGTTTCAGCATCGTTGGTTCTGGCGGTCTCCTCTGTGTTTCAGCATCTGCAACTCTAAGCTTTGTAGCAGCTCTTGTGTCTCAGCCTCTGCGACTCCGGACTGTATGACAGTTCTGTGTTGTAGCACCAGGGGTCTCGGACTGTGTTTCAGCAACAGGGACCTCGGACTGTGTTTCATCAATGGGGGCTTCGGTCTGTGTAACTGCTCCGCATTTTAGCATCTGCGACCTGAACTGTGTTTCAGCAGCAGGGACTTCAGACTGTGTAATGGCTCCGTGTTTCAGCATCTGTGTCCTGGACTGTGTTTCAGCAACAGGCTTTGAATGCTAGTCTGCAGTCTAATCAATGGTTAAGTACAAAAGTGATGTAAAATATTATGCAAAACATATTAAGCATATAGTAATGAGAAAGGACGTTGTATACCTCGGAATGATCAGATGAAGTGATAGTATGAGTCTAAATACAGGTGATCAAGGGTATAATAATGGCAAAAATTATGGGAAAAAAAGGTACATTGTGTGGTCCTAACATCCCCCCCAGCTCAAGGTGTTGCATGTCCTCAGGCAACTCACTCTGAATCAGAGTCTTGATACCTACTCTGATCATGTAAGTTACTCAAGCTGTAACTCTGGTAGGTACTGTCTGTCAACGTTCTAAACCCTTGCACTTCCTACAATCTTTGCCATGCTGCTATTTCTGCCTTCTTAGGAAGCTTATAACTGGTTTGATATCTTTCTATTGGCAGCCAGAGAATGGGAAAATAAAACCTGAACCCTATCCAATTCTCAGCACAATGTTTAACACACTGGAAGGTCCTACTGCTTCTTTTGTTGCAGCAGGTTCAGTCTTGATCTTGCTAGGGCCTGTTGGTTCTTTTGTTGTAGCAGGTTCAATTTTGAACTTGGTAGGACCTATTGGTTCTTGTGTTGTAGCAGATCCTTCCTTGGTTACAAAAGGTGAAGGAATAGGGGTTGCTTCTGGCACTAGGACTTGAATCACCGTATAGCCTACCTGATGGTAAATATCTCCACATTGACAACACATATATTCTTTGCACATGCTTTCTGTGGTTTGTTCTGACAAGGTTGCTATACGGGCTAAGGTGTACAAATTTAGTTCTTTTTCATACAAATTGAGACTTTAAAAAGTTGTTTTCTTCCAAGACATCTGCCATTGTTTGTTTGGATTGAGAGGTGATTGGTTCTTGTGTGTCAGTCGCAGCCTCATGAGCTAGTTCTTGTGGAGCAACTAGAGGAATGGCAACTGATGCTTGTGTTTCAGCTTCCTGGTGTAAGGAGGGTAGTGTTTTAGCACCCTCAGCCACTGGTTCCTGAATCTGGATGTCGATATCAGTGGCGGGTTCTTGTGTTTCAGCCACTAGGTGTTGTGTTGCAACATTCGGGGTCTCAATTTCCCCAATTTCAATATCAGTGGCTGGTTCTTGTGTTTCAGCCATTGGATGGGTAGCTGGTTGTATTTTAGCTACTTCAAAGATAAAGGATGTCTGGACTTCTAGTTCCTGTAACTCAATGTTAGTGGCTGGTTCTTGTGTTTCAGCCTCTGAGATTGGGATAGGCGAAGATCCCGGGGTTTGGGCAGTTGAGGATATACGGGGTGTCAGTCGAATTGGTGGGGTGTCTAGGGTAGAGGTCCTAAAGGGCGGCCTTATTGAGGCTCTTACTTTATTTTTGCGCAAGAAGGGTGGAAAGAGGGTAATCTGTTTTCATTTTCGTGGAGGTCTTTTCTGAATGATAGGGTAGGCAACATTTTCTGGTTCATGGTCATCACTGAGAATATGAAGGGCAGGAGTGGAAGACTCTGGTGTGGTATGTGGTGTTTTGGGTGGGGTAGGGGAGATGACTGGACTGGTTGGTTCTGTGGGCGGGATGTGGGGTACTTCAGGGACATCTGGGGGGTTTTGTTGTTGCTGCCCTTGAGGCATTTCTGCAGCTGGCGGGTTATTTAGTAGACGGTTTTGTTGTTCAAAGTCCCTGTTGATGAGTAATTGAACAAGACGGTGGTGGGTAAGTGACAGGGTTGGATCTTTTTCCTTCCGACAGTAATGTGCCATATTCTTCAAATAGCCCAACAAATAATATGGAATATTGATCCGTCTGTTATGCCTTAAATGAGAAAGTAGGAGGAAGTCATGCTGATACACTACCTGATATCGACCTTCGCAGGTCAGGTAATGCTTGATAAATCTTGCGAATTCCGGCCATGGTGGTGGCAATGAGTTGAGCTGAACACCCCTTCCTTTCAGTACAATGCGTTCCTCGGGTAGGAAGAAATTTTGTTGAACAGTCCCAATGATATGTTTTCTGCTGAATGTACATTTGTCGTTCATGGGGAGGCCTGAGACCTCTGCTATGCCTTCCTCTGTTACTGGTATTCGCACCCCTTCAACGACAGAGTGGTCCTCCTAGAGATTTCTAGCGAACTGTAGGATTTGTTGTTCGTTGTAAGATGGAAGTCTGTGGAAGTAATGAGCCACCCTGCCTGCTGGAAGATTTCGTACGCTGCTGGGTAGTGTTCCAGTAGCACTGTACTGGTGGGCTCATTTCGTATGATAGATCCTCCCATGGCTACCGGCTTGGTAAGATACAGCGTCGAGAGTTTGAGTATCAGCTTCTGCAGAGTGATTTTTTCCGAGCGACGTTATGCAGGAATAGTGGTTAAATGTGCGAAAGGGTGGTGAACTAAGGATGAAGGTAGTGAAATCGGGTGTAATGATGGTATCGTGGATTTGATGTGTACTTCCCCTCCCATCAAGTGTGGTTAGTACTAATTGTACTTGAATGGTCATAATGACGCAGAATCTTTCTCATTAACTATAGCCTAACTGAATTACACAATATTTACATACCTCGCCTTACCATTTGATTCGTTCAGCCAACCAGATATCATGCTTGTTCGTGGTGATGTTGTTTAGAGGGACGAACTATAATCTGAGGTCGTAAAATCTTGTTGATGGATGATGGTGAAAGACTGGTGTTTCAGCAATAGAGAAGAACGAAACAATTGTTGTAGATGAAGAACTGTTGATGACTAAGTATCGGAAGAAAATCAAAAAGTGTTGAACGATGGTGTTTCAGCATCGAAGAAGTCGAACATGCTGAACAGTGGTGTTTCAGCATCATGAAAAAAAAATGATGAAGGGTTGCTGACAATGGTGTTTCAACAACGGAAAAAGAAAAGGTGAAACAATTGCTGGACGGGGTTGTTTCGTCAATGAAGTATGGTGAGGAAATGGCGGACTGTAGTGTTCTGGAAGTGGGAAAAAAAAGTGTTGAACAGTGGTGTTTCAACATCATGAGTGAAGAACAGTCAACATGTTGAACAGTGGTGTTTCAACATCGTGAAAAAAATGATGAAGGGTTGCTGACAATGGTGTTTCAGCAACGGAAAAAGAACAGGCGGAACAATTGCTGGACGGAGTTGTTTCGGCAATAATGGGATGTGAGGTAATCTGGGAGTGGGAAGAAAAAAGTACTGAACAGTGGTGTTTTAGCATCGGGGGAAAAGGTCAACAGTGTTGAGCAATGGTGTTGCACCATCGGAAGGGGAAAGGCGAAACAATTGTTGGACGGAGTTGTTTCGTCAATGAAGGATGATGAGGGAATGAAAAAGGTTGTCGAGTCATGGTGGGGGAAATAAATGTGTGATTTTGGTGTTTCAGTAATGGAGAAGAAGGGAAGATTTCTGACAGTGGTGTTTCGTCAACAGAGAAAAGTAGAACATGGAGAATGGTGGTTATTCGGCCTCAGAAGCAAGTCGAGAGGGTTGACCAGTGGTGTTTCAGCAGCATGAAGGTTATTAGTGCTGAACAATGGTGTTTCAACATCGTGAAAGTTAACAGTGCTGAACAACGATGTTTCAGCATCGTGAAGGCTCATCTCTCTGAAATGGAATCGTCCTCTTCTGGTGGCTGTGCTTTGATCGGGAATCTGCAAAACATCTGTAGCATGGTATTTCTTTGACAGGGATTATTAGAAAATGAAATCTAATCTAATCTAATCCTAAAGAAAATCAATCTTGAAAGAATTAATTGCTATTAGGGGTAGAAACCCCCTCAATGAAGAGAAAATGAGCATCTTCCATGCATGTGGCCTTAAAATATTCTTTAGAAATAGGTTTCTGGTACAGATGGAGCCAATGACCATTTACAAGTAACGGAGTTCTGGATTCATCGATTGTGAGGAGCCTTACTGTTCCATTAGGAAAAACTGTGTCTACTTCGTAAGGTCCTAACCATCTTGTGCGCAGTTTCCCTTGAAATTCTTTGAACCGGGAATCATACAGTAGAGCCCAATTACCTTTTTGGAACTGCTTGTTCTTGATATTTTTGTCATGCCATTGTGATCTTTGTTGTTGAATTATGGTTGTTTGTTGAATGGCATCTAGTATTTTCTCCTCTAGTTCATTAAGCTGTTGCAGCCTGGCTGTCTATGCATCAGTTAGATCAAGGTTGGCAGCTAAAGAAGTCCTTAAGGTTTTTATCTCAAATTCCACAGGAAAGACAACACTCTTTCCATACACCAATTCATAGGGAGAAAATCCTGTAGTATTTCTCCAGGTAGTTCTGTAGGCCC
>ML804465.1:20248-65551 GCA_009831015.1 Picea engelmannii
GGTCCTACATATTACCAGCGATTAAAGCATATGGTGGATGACAAGATTCATTCTCGTGGTCGTGGCCCTGTTCAAATTCTCACCCGACAACCGGCAGAAGGACGTTCTCGTGATGGAGGTCTACGTTTTGGAGAGATGGAACGCGATTGTATGATAGCCCATGGAGCTGCTCATTTCCTGAAAGAAAGGCTTTTTGACCAAAGTGATGCATATAGGGTCCATGTTTGTGAGCGCTGTGGTTTAATTGCTATTGCAAATCTCAAGAAAATTACTTTTGAATGTAGAGGATGCAAGAACAAGACTGATATTGTGCAGGTGCACATACCATATGCCTGTAAGTTATTGTTTCAAGAACTCATGGCCATGGCCATTGCCCCAAGAATGTTCACTAAAGAAGTTAAGGATCTAAAGGATCAAAAGAAGAAAGGAGGAGGAGCAGCTTGAAAATTCTCTACTGCATCTGGTTTCTCTATACAACTAGCTTTGAATCTGGTTTCTCTATACAACTAGCTTTGAGATATGTCCTTATAGCAGTGTGGAAGATATGTCTGTTTTTTAAACTTTACAGTAAAGAATGTGTCAAAACTGTCATTCTAGCTTTGAGATCTGGATTAAAATGAAATAAATTTGTTTTCAGGATAAATAGATACAGATCTATTTATAGATCTAGATATGGATCTATCTATATATTTATAGACCTAGATCTATGTATATATTTTCCAGATGAATTTATAGTAGTGATACACCTCCTATTGCAAATCTCTTCCCATGTTTTATGGCATTCTTTATTACTATAGTTATCTGTGACTCTTGGAGGAGAGAGAATCATTCAATATGTTCTTATAGCTTGTGACTCTTGGAGGAGAGAATCATTCAATATGTTTGTGAATCTTGGAGGAGAGAGAATCATTTAATATGTTCTTATAGCTTTGTAGGTTGTATGAGGGCATGAAACATATTTAGTTTGGGGGAGATGATGAGTTACAGAATTACCATCTTTTGATATATATATATATATATTTTTTTTTAATTCATTTTTATAATTTCTCATTTTATACTCATATGTAGATCTGAGATTAAGTTGTTTTCCACTTCATTTTTTATTACTTCACTGAATTATAATTAACATTAAAGAGAATTAACCTATTTTGTATTTACTTTTGAAGTAATAGTTGATGTGTGGAAAATTTGTTGTAAGATATTGCTGTTTATATTTCTTGTTTTCCAACCATTATGCTTAAAGTTCCCTTTCAATTTCCGATAAGGAGGAAATTTGATGGGCTTCTCAATCCAATCCTCTAGTGTGTTCTTTTTATGAATATCTGGAAAAAAAAAAAATAACACGTGTCAAAACTGCCATTCTACCTTTGAGATTTGGTTTTAAATGAAATAAATTTTTTTTCAGAAAAAATAGATATAAATATAAGTGTATATTTATAGATCTATGTATATATTTTTCAAATTAATCTGTGTATATATAAATATAGATCTATATATATTTTCCAAATAATTTATTTATTCAAAATTTCTAAGTAATTGTTATTTAATTTTAGGGATTTTGGTTATGAGTAAATGTTATGGGAACATCATCTAAACATTATGAGGCCATTTATTTGAAAGTAAATATAGAAGATCTTCATATTTCGAAAATGACTTCATATTGTTATTATGTTAAATTGAATCAGAATATTTAATCATATAAGCAATGTTTCAAGTGTTTTTTTTGTTTAAAGCTGTATATTAACAGCATAGTGTATAATTTAGAGGATTTTGATATGTTTTAATATATCACTATTTTTTTTTTGTTTTTTTAATTGTAACATGGTTGTATTGTATCTAACATCTTAGAATTTATTAATGTGTTTTTTCATTTAAAAAAAAAATTAATAATAATTTAAATCTAACAAACAAAAAATAATCTACAATCAAGATTCAGTCAACTTAGATCTAATGTCTTTATCATCTTCCTTTTATGAGACCACATGACATTGTCCAATAAAAAGGAAAACAACTTATATGCATGCTTCTCATATATAACATAGAACATTTGTAGACTAAAACTATATCCCACAACATAATGAATTTGAAACTTTACCCAAAATATCAGAAAACCATGCTACTCATGTTTCAATTCACTCTCGTGGGGGGTATGCGTTTTGGAGAGATGGAACGTGATTGTATATGATAGCCCATGGAGCTGCTCATTTCCGGAAAGAGGATTTTTGACCAAAGTGATGCATATAGGGTCCATGTTTGTGAGCGTTGTGGTTCACATAAAAATGTTAGCATTTGCAGACCAAAATAAGGGGTAGTTCACCAAATTGGTTTGAACTTAATATTTTTAAGTCAATGACTTCAATGAGGAAGAAGTTTATGTGCAACAATCATCTAGGTTTGAGGTTTGAAGTAGAATGAAAAAAAGAAATTTTCTATAACTCAATTAAAGCATTATATAGTTTGAAAAACCTTTTAAATCTTGATATTTAAGAATTGTTAGTTATCTCCATAAACATGGCTTTTCTAGAAGTCAAAATGAACCAAGATTGTATGTGAAAATTCAAGTTAATCATAATTTAGTGAGTTCTCTTTATGTAGGTAACTTGATTTTTACAAGTAATAGTTACAACACGATTTATGAATTTAATTAATGATGAAGTAATTCTAGATGACTGAATTTGGATTAGTGCATTACTTTCTTGGCATGAAGGTTATCAATCACTTGGTGGTATTTTTATTGTAAGGAAAGTAGGCCCAAAATCTATTGGTACAATACAAAATGGACAAGTGCAAGGAAGAGACAACTCCCTTAGTACAATGTGAAAAAATGATCAGGAATATGACAACAAGAGTGTTGATGGGACTCAAAATAATCTCTCAAGAAGAAAGGAGGATATGTTAAGGAAGACAAATATCGTATGGTATCATTGTTTCTGATGAATCTCATGCGATCAAGACCAATATGGACACTTTTATGATTGCATAAGAAGCTATGATAAACCAAAGAAAATATCGGATCTTATTCTTTAATTCCCCCTTGAACATACAAAGTAATATCAGAAGAATTCCTGGTTTCCAAAAAGGTTCTTGTCCACGCAAATATCTAGGTTCCAACATTATGGAGAATTCCCTAAGGAATGCCTCATGGGAATATCTTTTGTAAAAATTGGAAGACAAGATCAATAGTTGGAATTTCATATTTCTAACTCTCCCATGAAAGATTACCCTAATCAAATCAGTTCTCCAGTCAATTCCACTATATTTTCTTGATCTTGGTTGCACCTTCCAAAATCCTTAAAGCCATTTGATCTCTTTAGATATCATTCATGTAGGGAAGACATAATTTGGAAATAAAGTGGGCCCTTGTATCCTAGGACACAATGTCTTTCTAAGTGAGTAGGTGGTTTAGGAATTAAATACCCATAATCATGAGTAAAGAACTTGTTTCCAAGAATTGATGGAGATGGATTAAGGGTAAGGAAGACCTCTAGAGAAAAATTTGGAAGGTAAAGTATGCAGGTAACACTAATGAGAATGCCCTTATCCATATGGGAGAATCTTGTCTAGGATCACTCATTTCGAGCAATGCCTAGAATAACAAATATTTATTTGAAAACTGCTACTTGTAGAAAATCAATATAGGATCCTGTGTGCTTCTTTTGGATGACACTTAGCAACTAGAGGCCAAGTTAGAAACCTAGTTCTTACTCGAGGAAGCCAAGAGAACACTCCTCAAGTTGGTCTGGAGTCATGTCCAATAGTATTGGTTGAACATTGACACTTTGACACTCCTCAGTCAATATATCATGAGTTTTAGATATCAAAGGAAGGATGGCGAGCAAGGGTGACCAAGAAAGAAATAATAATTTTGGATGAATACTTCAAAGATAGGAAGATCTACTATGATAAATGAATGGATACATTTTGTTAGGGCCCTTGTAGAGATGGCAACTTTAGGTTCATGCATGCCTACAACATGGAAGGAAAGCATAACAAGCTAAAGAAGAAAATTGTCTCTAAAAGAGTGTGAAACCCAAATATCTGGCTAATTATTTCCGTCTTTCTTTAGCTCATGTGGAAATAAAGAAAACACCTGCTTGGGTTAAATTCACCAAAAGAGGATTTGAAGGCCCTTCAATATGTTACATGTGTAGAGCCAAAGAAGAAACAACATTTAATGGATTCCTATAGGTCATTATTCTATGTGAAACAAGGGATACTCTCTTTAGACAATCTGGCCACCTGAGGGATAACATCATTCAAACCTTGGAAAATTGGAGATCCTCATCACATGACAATTCGCTTCTAAATAAAGCCATGAACATGTTTCCTAGTTTTTTTTATGGATAATATGGAAGGAGCATAATTGTTGAATATTCAAAAAACAATAGTGGGGGAGGGGAGACACTTGGAATAACATTCAAGACATCATTTGAGAGTTGTTCAACCCATTTCCCTAATTAGAGGGATCCAATCATCCATGAGGTAATGAGAAAATCATCTTTTATAATTATCATTTTGAACAAGGCTCTCTCTCTTCTATCAAACTCAAACCTAGTCCTAAGGATCCTTCTCGAAACAAATGATTGATCCTCTTTGGATTATCATACATTCATAGAGGTAGAAACATTCTTTTGTAATAGGTAGGCAATGTTTTAAGAAATTTCTAGATGAATTTATAGTAGTGATACCCATCCTATAGAAAATATCTTCCCATGTGTTATGGCATCCTTTCTTCATGTGGGTATCTATGACTCTTGGAGGAGAGGGAGCATCATTATGTGTGTCCTTATAACTTGGTACAATGTTACATGAGGGCATGTAACATATTTAGTTTGGGGATATGATGAGTCACATAATTATCCCATTCCATTTATCAACAACCCAATATTAGCCCATTTTATGCTCATATGTGGGATCTAGGATTAAAGTGGTTTCCACTTCATTCTTTCTACTTCATTGAATTATGATTAACATTAGGGAGATTTAGTGGATTTTTTTATTTACTTTTAAAGTAATGGTTGTGTGGAGAAGTTGTTGTAGTATATTTCTCTAAGGTTTGCAAACTGATATTTCTTGTTTTCTAGCCTATATGCTTAAGGTCCCCTTTCAAATTCTTCTAATGAGAGAAGTTTCCCAACTTCTAAATCCAAGCCTCCAGTGTGTGTATTTTATGAAGATCTGGAAGAACTTGCACATAGATGCGAGATGATGGTTTGCTACCTTATGGATCCTACAAATTAGAATCATTTATGAAAAACTATGAATTAAGGTTGCAACACATCCAAATCTATAGAAACAAATTATTATTGTGGAACCATACATCGCTTTTACTGCTACATAACCTCAACTCATCATTGCAAATGGGGTTCGTGGAGCCAACACTAGAATATCTACATTGGAAGACTCAATAATCAAGTGAGAAATGATTAGAAGATATCCGATCATCCATTCAAATAATTAATGAAGGTGTCACGAATTTAGTGTTACATCCATTTGGGGAAGTTAATAAATGATCAGATTATTTTTTTTATTGTTGGAGGGACAATTTCTAGATACGCATGTCTACAAACACATTTTTCCATATATTATAAGTTCCATATTCTCCATTGATACTCAAGAGAGATTTGTAACAAATCTTGGAACCATCTAGTTATGAGTTGTTAAATTTAGAAAATTGTTGTAATCACTTGGGAATATCTTATCCTCAAGTGGGTTTTTTTATTTTTAAGCAAGTTTATGTATACAATAGAGAGTCATCTCCATTCCAATGGAGAGTACTCTTAGAGAAATGTCCAATTTGTGTTGGAATAAGCAAAAAGTTCTTGAGATCTGATTTTTAACTTAGATTACAGCTTGCTCATTTTCATGATAGTGCTTAACTAGTTTTTGTTGTTGTAGCTTAATTTTGTTGCCCTGGTCCTCGAGGCAAAGCTCACCCCATGAGAACATGACATTGAGCAATTCAATTCTCTTTTATTTCTTTTTGAGTATTTTGATTTAAGTATTTTTTAAACTTGCAATGTATGATTTAATTACATTCTCGCAAGTGTATGTTGTATCTTTTACCTTGTTTATGTTAATTTCTTTCCTATAATTTATTTTCTTTGTTTCCTATAGATTGTTTGGTTGTAGTAGTAGGTTATTAGAACACACTCATGATGATAGTCTAATAACAAAGCAAGAGAAGCGCTATAATAGGACTAGGTCATTGATGGTATCACTCTAAGAGAAGTCATACATTAGAATTGAAATCACAAGTATTAGAAGCTAGTTCTTGTGTGTTTTAATTTTCCTCAATGCAATTTCCTTTTTGTAGAAGCATATTATAATATTAATGCAAGTTAGGAATTTGTAGTCCGCGCATACAGTGCACAAAATCTCACAAGTACATTGAAAACCCTAGTTGATAAGTTAAATGCACAAGTGTTCCTAGTTAAATAAAAGACATATAGACACATTGTCAACCATCCTCAAAATGAAGGGAAGTGCCTAGGGGTTTTCCTTAGGATACATTACCTCTAAAAAATGTTATATTATATATTTAATCTTCCTAGAAAACAAAAGAAATTATTAAAAACATAAAAATTGACTAATGTTCAACAAAGTAAATAAATTGTATAACATGAAATTCCCTAATTTCATAATATCATGGGATATTATATAGATATCAAAAATAAAATGTGTTTAGAAAGATCACCTTCTTAATGTTTATTTTATGTTATTATATGTTTTTTTCTATGGCAGGTCTCATGGGTCCCATTTGCTATGGCAGGTCTCATGGGTTCCATTTGCTATTGATCTAGATATATTTGTTGTAGAAATGTAATAGTATTGTTCTTCGATTCAATGATTTTATTTTTGTGTTGTAAGTGGCAAGTACATATATACATTCTTTCCACCAATTCCCTCATATCTTATAAAATTGTTTCCCATTTTTATTAACTCCCAATGCCAATCCAAATGAATTGATGACCAATTCATCCTCATTCATATCCTTCATAAATATTTTCTTCTTAAGAGGGAATTCTAGTCCCTCATTGATGTGCACATCACAATATTTGACATTTGTGAATTTAAAAGTTGAAATATGTTAACTAATGTTGTTATAAATTTCAATGTAAAATAATATCAAAGAAAAATTCATCATGTTGATCATTGTTTGATCCATATTTTACTTGCAACATTTAAAAAAACACATTTACTCTCTATTACACTCATATTAAAAATAATGTTTTCAATTTTTTTTGGAATTTTTTCTCTCCATGGAACATGTTAACCGGTACACATCATTTAATCCCATAGATATTTCAAAATACATTACTTGCGTATTCAAATTTCAAGTCACTTTCATTTTTTATTTTTGAGTGTTCTCCTATAGTTTGTTGCAGTGAATTTGATTCATTTTTATATCAATCCTCTTATCTCAATATAAAAACCATATAATGAAATATTTATTACAAAGTAAGTACAAAATTACAACAAAAATATATTAATGTAACACTCCATTTTGACTAGATCTATTATTGCTTATTTTGAGGGTGTTCCATATGTTTGGGTGAAATGGTAATATATGATGGATGCACCTTTATATGGATTATGCTTTAAAAATATACATCATTGGTGAATGGCCAAGCCACCCTATGCGAGACTGAACAACGACTAGCACTTTGAAAGAAAAAAAGATTTACCCTACCCACCAAGCACAACGAAGCCTAGCCCACCCACGTATCAATCAATCTAACAACTAGCATTGGATTTATTAGTATGAGAGGACCAAGAGTAGACATAGGACTAGCGGCATAATGGAAATAGGTCTTCCCAGGAACGAGAAAACATAGGAAATAGAGAGGACCTTAATTCTATTAATGATATAATATGATTACCTACCACCATATAATGTGTTGATTATATATGTCATCATTCATTTAGTAGGTGTTATACCTTGTGTATGGGTATACGATGATAGTTAAGTAATGAAACCTTATTGAATACGTTGACCCATGAAGTTAATTGATGATTTTATGACATGTGTCACTAGATTGTTATGTATTGTGACATTATTGTCGATTTATTAAGTGTGACAAGAAATACCCACACGACATGAACTTTGAAAGTAGGTCAAGATATATGTGTGAATGGCCTCCTTCTACTAGGACCAATTGGTTCCTAGCATGGAAACAATTTTCTTATGTTGCACATGCTTACCAACACTCTATCCATGCAACAACTTCACTTGGATGACCTCCTTAGTGTGCAATCATAGCACCTTGTATAATTGGCACAAAAATCAAATTTTATATTTTTTACTCAAAAATCATTTATTTTTTTTAAATAAATATGTCATCTCAAGAGCAACGACCTCAAGAAACCTTGCGATGAAATTGCTATAGAAATTACGAAAAATTGTATAGTAATTTCGTTGCAATATACCATGTTCTCGTCGCTCTTGCGACGATCCCTTCGATAGTTGATTCGCCACAACCTTTCTTCCGCTTGTCGGTCTTGTGACAATCTAATTATATTGTCGGGTGTGCAACGATCTCCCTTTATTGTCTCTCTTGTGACGATCTGTCTAACCTGTCGTACGTGCGACAATATCTCTACATTGTCTGATTTGCGACGATTTTCATCGCTAGATGCTCTTGCGACGATTTCCCTCCTTTGTCGCTCTTTCGACGATTTCCCTACTTAGTCATTCTGGTGATGGTATTTCTTCTTTGTCTCTTTTGTGACAACTCCCTAGTGTTGTCTCTCTTGCGACGTTGTGTCAGGTTCGTCGCACATGCCACATCACGTGAAGCGACGTTTGGCAGACCTAAGATTCATCGCAATATCCACGACATAATGTCGCAAGAGCGTCGAAATAGCTGTCGCAAAATGGCCCAAATTTACTAGTGACTCTTTTTCGTGTGATATATTTCCCTCACGATGGAACAATTGTGACTTTTGATCAACTTTCATTTGTTGGCCCTGACTTGACCATCAACTCAATGACCTCCCTAAACGATTCTTATATGCAGATGGTATCACCCCCACCACAGGTCAATTATGTGGTGTTGTCTCGCATGCCTTCAACTGCTGATGAAGATGAGCCTCTCACTGTCAGCTCAATCTCTTATGACTTGGATCCAGTAGTTGACATGGTGATCTCTTTGATAAGGATTTTGAATCATGACCTCCTTATTCCTATCACAACCCTCGACATGTGTTCCTCCCAGAGTGTGTTTCTTCCATCAAGTGAAGATCTCTTGGAAGCCATGACTGATTTTTGTCCCTTGACATGGTTTCCTTCCAAAGCATTGTCCTCTTGGAAGTCATGATCAAGAAGAGAGTCCTTGAGCATGGTTTTTTTTATTTCAAGCTCAATAAAAAATGAAACCAACTTTGAGCATGGTTTTCTGATTTCAAGCTCATTAAAAAATGAAACTATCTTTGAGCATGGTTTTCTGATTTCAAGCTCATTAAAAAATGAAACTAGCTTTGAGTATGATTTTATGATTTCAAGCTCGTTAAAAAATGAAACCAACTACGAGGATAGTTTTTGCCTCTCTGCCACAACCTCGTTAAAAAATGAAACATAACTTACGAGCATAGTTGTTGTTTCTGTGTCAAGATCGTTAAAAAATGAAACAAATGTCCGAGGATTGAACCTAGATTTGTGAGCATTGTTCATGTTCTTGTGTCAAGCTCATTAAGTTTGGGGGAGATGATGAGTCACAAAATTACCATCTTTTGACATCTTATTTTCCTTTTTAATCCATTTCTATAATCGCTCATTTTATGCTCATATGCAGATCTGGGATTAAGTTGTTTTCCACTTCATTTCTTATTACTTCACTGAATTATGATTAACATTAAGGAGAATTAGCATATTATGTATTTACTTTTCAAGTAATGGTTAATGTGTGGAAAATTTGTTGTAGGATATTGCTTTAAGGTTTGCAAGCTTATATTTCTTGTTTTCCAACCATTATGCTTAAGGTCCCCTTTCAATTTCTGATAAAGAGGAAATCTGATCATCTTCTAAATCCAATCCTGCAGTGTGTTCATTTTATGAAGATCTGGAAAAACTAGCACATATATGCCAGATGATATCATTTATATAAAACCATGAATTAAAGTTGCAATGCATCCAAAGCTATAAAATGTGTCAAAATTGTCATTCTAGCTTTGAGATATGGTTTAATATGAAATAAAATTGTTTTCAGAAAAAATAGATATAAATATACGTATATATTTATAGATATATGTATATATTTTCCAAATTAATCTATATATATGTGTGTGTGTGTGTGTGTGTGTGTGTGTGGATCTATGTATATATTTTCCTAACCTATCATTTACAAAGAATAATTTATTTATTCAAAATTCCTATGTAGTCGTTATTTAATTTGAGGGATTTTGGTTATGAGTAAATGTTATGGGAATGCCATTTAAACATTATGAAACCATTTATTTGGAAGTAAATCTAGAAGATCTTCATGTTTCGAAAATTACTTCATATTGTTATTATGTTTAAATTGAATCAAAATATTCAATCATGGAAGCAATGTTTAAAGTGTTTTTTTGTTTTTCTAAAGTTGTTTTTTGAAGGAATCGTGTGAGGCAAAAATGTCATTAAAGATGTATATTTATAGCATAGTGTATGACTTAGAGGATTTTGACATGTTTTTTATAATACAATTCATTTTTTTTGTTTTTATTAATTGTAACATGGTTGCATTGCATCTAACATCTTAGGATTTATTAGTGTGTTTCTTCATTTTCCAAAAATATGTAATGATAATTCAAATCTAACAAACAAGAATTAATCTACAATCAAGATTCAGACAACCTAGATCTAATGAATTTTCCATATTCCTTTTATGAGACCAGAATTGATAGCCAAATGGGAGGAACGTACACGTCAGAGAGGAGCAAATCTGATCAATTAAGAGCCTAGGCCACGGGATGAAGGCCAATTCTGAAGTAGCAATTGGCACGATGTGCCCAACCAAGTCAATTCATTCTATGGGCCCTATACCTCCTTAGCATTCCCACCCACAACCTTTTCCCACTCATCCTTGGGATTTATGAGACCACATGACATTGTCCAATAGGAGGGAAAACAACTTATATGCATGCTTCTTATATAGAGCATTGAACGCATTGAACATTTCTTGACTAAAACTACATATCACAACATAATGAATTTGAAACTTTATCCAAAAGATATAAAACCATGCTACTCATGTTTCAATTCACTTTCCCTAAAAGTATAAATAGGTGCGTTGCTCAACCACTCAAGTAGCCTTTAAATCCAAATTTTGAAAAGAATGGTAATGAATTCCAATCCCTTGCAATCCAACCCCTTCTGCAACAAGGTTTAGTAAAAATAAAAGGGCATGTAATGAAACTTAGGAGTTGATTGAACTTTGGATAAAGAGGAGATAGGAGTAAATTGGATATATAAAAAATATTACAAGAGTGATGGCACAATTGGAAAGCATAAAGAAAGGATAATCCAATAGGAGGGAAACCGACTACAAGAGTGATCACACAATTGGAAGGCATAACGGAAGGGTATTCCAATAGGAGGGAAAACAACTTATGTATTCCAAAGACTTGTGCCAAAGGATATGCACAAGTGTATGGAATAGACAAGGAAGAAAATTTGAGCTATTTGATTATTGAGATTTAATAATAACAATGTTAGCATTTGCAGCCCATAACAAAGGGAAAATTCACCAAATTGGTTTGAACTTGACAGTTTTGAACAACTTCAACAAGGAAGAGTTTTATGTGCAACAATCACCTAGGTTTGAAGTAGAATGAAAAAAAATTAAAATGAATCAACATTGTATGTGAAAAAGCAAGTTAACCAGAATTTAGTTAGTACTCTTTATGTTAGCTAAGCAAGCCAGCCTTTCTCGAGTGCAGTATCGATAGCACTCACTCTCCCCGGTGCGAGCGCAGGGTCGCCTACGTAGCTTGACCGACTTGAATCAATCAATCACACTCTTCCCAATGAATCAATGAGCATAGGCAGTCGTCACGCCTAGCCTATAATCACTTGCTATCTATAAGCAAGCTATGAGGTGCTATATATTTATTAGCGAGCGAAAACCACTTGCATAGCCTCGCCAGTGATTAGGGCCAACATTTCATTGTGGGTGCGGTTGCAGGCCGAGTTAAAGAGCCCCTTCTCTTTTCTTCCATTCATGAGTGGAACCTTTTCTTTGAGGCAAATAAAAAGGCTGCTGGGAGGCCCGGTCGTGGGTGCGAAAAGTCTACGAGCTTCGGGTAGTTGGAGTAGTTTGGCCGGTTCGATTAAATAGGTAGCTCCTTACGAGTAGTACCCGACTCCAGCAGCTCCTTATTTCTTTCTTGTAGGGGCACACGTATTCAATACAGCTTTCTAGGGCATCGATTGGGCCCTGTGATGGTGAGCAAATATCGAAACGACTCATCTATTTCTCATTGCGAAGGAGTACGACCATCTTGGTGGAGGTCTTTGGCTCCAAATGCGACCCCAACTTAGGCGAGAACACCCGTTGAGTTTAAGCATATAATTAAGCGGAGGAAAAGAAACTTACAAATATTCCCCCAGTAATGGCGAGCGAACCGGGAAGAGCCCAGCATGAAAATCGGGTGGCAGCGTCACCTGAATTGTAGTCTGTAGAAGCGTTCTTAGCGGCGGACCGGGCCCAAGTCCCTGGAAGGGAGCGCCCTGGTTTCACTAGATGGGGAGCCAATTCGAAAGCTAATATAACAATGACACGGGTGACTTGATTTTTACAAGTAATAGTTACAATGTGATTTATGTATTCAAGTAATGATGAAGGAATTCTAGATGACTGAACTTGGATTAATGCATTACTTTCTTGGCATGGAGGTATATCAATTACTTGGTGGTATTTTTTATTCTTAAAGCAAAGAATGCCCAAAATCTATTGGCACAATACAAAACGAACAAGTGCAAGGAAGAGGCAACTCCTTAGCATAATGTGAAAAGATGAGCAAGGAATATGACAACAAGAGTGTCGATGACAACAAGAGTGTCGATGGGACTCAAAATAATATCTTAAGAAAAAGAACGATATATTGATAGAAGAAAAATATTGGATGGTATCATTGTTTCTCATGAAACCATCCACTCTTTAAAAATCAACAAATCTCTAGGAATCATGATCAAACTAAATATGTCTAAGGCTTATGATATACTAAGTTAGGAATTTCTTCAACATGTGTTGGAAGCCTTTGGATGAGAATGGATATTATGGGTAAAAAATATGGTTTCCACGGCCTTTTCTCACTCTTAGTTAATGGTTCTACCTCAACTACTTTCAATCCTTAATAATAAATTAGACAGGGAGATCCATTATCACCACTTTTATTCATCCCTATAGCAGAAGGATTTGGCATAAGTTTTAAGTCATCCCTAAATGAGGGAATCATAAAATGAATTAAACTAAACCAAAATGTTGATCCTCTATCCCACCCACAATTTGTGGATGACACATTAGTCATAAAGGCTCTCTTTGTTCATGAATATCATGTGATCCAGCTCAATATGGACATGTTTATGCTTGCATAAGGAGCTATGATAAACCAAAGAAAATCTTTGATCTTATTCTTTAATGCCCCTTTGAACTTAAAAAGTAATACCAAAAGAATTCTTGGTTTCCAAAAAGGTTCCCTTCCCCCCAAATATCTAGGTGCCACCCTTCTAGAGAATGCCCTAAGGAATGCCTCACAGGAATATCTTTTGTACAAATTGGAAGAAAATATCAATAGTTTTACTTTCATATTTCTAACTCTCCCAGGAAATATTACATTAATCAAATCGATTCTCTAGTCTATGCCACTATATCTTTTCTCAATCTTAGTTGCACCTTCTAAAATCATCAAAGCCATTAGATCTCTTTAGAGATCATTCCTCTAGGGAAGACCTAATTTGGAAAGAAAGTGGGAGCTTGTAGGCTGGCACACAATATGTAGAGTCCTAAGTGAGATGGTGGTTTAGGAATTAAATACCCCTAATGACGAGTAAAGAACTTGTTTCCAAGAATTGATAGAGATGGATTAAGAGTGAGGAATACCTCTGGAGAAAAAATTGGAAGGTAAAGTATGCATGTAACACTAATGAGAATTCCATTATCCATATAGAGGGATATTGTCCAATATCACTCATTTTGAGCAATGCATGGAACAACAAATCTTTAGTCCAAAACTATTGCTTCTAGAAAATAAAGATATGATCCTCTGTGATTCTTTTGGATGATGCTTGGCAGTGTGGAAGATATGTCTGTTTTTTAAACTTTACAGTAAAGAATGTGTCAAAAGTGTCATGCTAGCTTTGAGATCTGGATTAAAATGAAATAAATTTGTTTTCAGGAAAAATAGATATAGATCTATTTATATATTTATAGATCTAGATATGGATCTATCTATATATTTATAGACCTAGATCTATGTATATATTTTCCAGATAGTGATACACTTCCTATTGCAAATCTCTTCCCATGTGTTATGGCATCCTTTATTACTATAGTTATCTGTGACTCTTGGAGGAGAGAGAATCATTCAATATGTTCTTATAGCTTTGTGACTCTTGGAGGAGAGAGAATCATTCAATATTTTCTTATAGCTTTATAAATCTAGATCTAGATCTATGTATATATTTTCCAGATGAATTTATAGTAGTGATACACCTCTTATTGCAAATCTCTTCCCATGTGTTATGGCATCCTTTATTACTATAGTTATCTGTGACTTTTGGAGGAGAGAGAGAATCATTCAGTATGTCTTTATAGCTTTGTACAAGGTTGCATGAGGGCATGAAACATATTCAATTTGGAGGAGATGATGAGTCACAGAATTATCATCTTTTGATTTTTGATTTTCCTCATTTTTAATCCATTTTTGTAATCGCTCATTTTTATGCTCATGTGTGGATTTGGGATAAGTTTTTTTCCACTTCATTTCTTATTATTTCACTGAATTATAATTAACATTAAGGAAAATTAGCTTAGTTTGTGTTTACTTTTGAAGTAATAGTTGATGTGTGGAAAATTTATTGTAAGATATTGTTGTTTATATTTCTTGTTTTCCAACAATTATGCTTAAGGTTCCCTTTCAATTTCTGATAAGGAGGAAATTTGATCGGCTTCTAAATCCAATCCTCCAGTGTGTTCATTTTATGAAGATCGGGAAAAACTAGCACATATATGTGAGATGGTATCGTCTATATAAAACCAATTAAGGTTGCAATGCATCCAAAGCTATAAAATGTATCAAAACTGTCATTTTAGCTTTGAGATCTGGTTTAATATGAAATAAATTTGTTTTTTTTTAAATAGATATAAACATATATGCATGCTAGAGCATTGAACATTTGTAGACTAAAACTATATACCACACCATAATGAATTTGAAACTTTACCCCAAACATCAGAAAACCATGCTACTCGTGTTTCAATTCATTTTTCCTAAAAGTATAAATAAGTGCCTTTCTCAACAACTCAAGTAGCCTTTAAATCCAAATTTTGAAAAGAATGGCAATGCATTCCAATCCCTTAACCCAACCCCTTCTACAACAAGGTTTAGTACAAATCAAAGAGCATGTAATAAAACTTAGGAGTTGGTTGAACTTTGGATAAAGAGGAGATAGGAGTAAAGTGGATATATAAAAACAAGTACAAGAGTGATGGCACAAATGGAAAGCAAAAAGAAAGGATACTTTAATAGGAGGGAAAACAGCTACAAGAGTGATCCAAGGATGATTTTAGGGGCTAAATTTTTCTCATGGGTTAATTTTCCATGGTTTTTCCAAAAAAGAGATTCGCTATTTTAAAAATGATTCACCAAAATTCTATAGGATAAAATTATTTTACCTTAAAAGTCGCCAAAATTTTATAAAAACTATATAAAATCCTTAGAAATTTGAAAAAAAGATTAAAATGAACCAACATTAAAATTAAAATGAACTAACATTCTATGTGAACAAGCAAGTTAACCAGAATTTAGTTAGTTCTCTTTATATAGGTGACTTCATTTTTACAAGTAAGAGTTACAATATGATTTATGTATTCAAGTAATGATGAAGAAATTCTAGATGATTGAACTTGGATTACTCCATTACTTTCTTGGCATGGAGGTATATCAATCACTTGGAAGCCTTTGTATATTGTTGAGAATGGATCTTATGGGTAAAAAATATGGTTTCCACATCCTTTTTTCACTCTTAGTTAATGGATCTTCCTCAACTACTTTCAATTATTCACAAGGAATTAGATAGGGAGATCCATTATCACGACTTTTATTCATCCTTATAGTAAAAGGACTTGGCATAAGTCTTAAGTAATCCTTGAATGAGGGACTCATAAAATAAATTAAAATAAACCAAAATGTTGATCCTCTGTCCTACCCACAATTTGTGGATGACACATTACTCATGAGGGCTCCCTCTGTTCATGAATCTCATGCGATCAAGCTCAATATGGACATGTTTATGCTTGCATAAGGAGCTATGATAAACCAAAGAAAATCTTTTATCATATTCTTTAATGCCCCTTTGAACATAAAAAGTAATATCAAAAGAATTCTTGGTTTCCAAAAAGGTTCCCTTCCCCCCAAATATCTAGGTGCTACCCTTCTAGAGAATGCCCTAAGGAATTCCTCATGGGAATATCTTTTGTACAAATTCGAAGACAAGATCAATAGTTGTACTTTCATATTTCTAACTCTCCCAGGAAATATTACCCTTATCAAATCGATTCTCTAGTCTATGCCACTATATCTTTTCTCAATCTTTGTTGCACCTTCCAAAATCATCAAAGCCATTTGATCTCTTTAGAGATCATTCCTCTAGGGAAGACCTAATTTGGAAATAAAGTGGGCCCTTGTAGCCTGGGAAACAATATGTAGATTCCTAAGTGAGAAGTTGGGTTAGGAAATAAATACCCCTAATCACGAGTAAAGAACTTGTTTCCAAGAATTGATGGAGATGGATTAAGGTAACACTAATGAAAATTCCATTATCCATATGGCGGGATATTGTCCAAGATCACTCATTTGGAGCAATGCTTAGAACAACAATCTTTATTCCAAAACTATTGCTTCTAGAAAATCAAGATATGATCCTCTCTTCTTCTTTTTGATGATGCTTGACAACTAGTGGCCAAGTTAGCAACCTAGTTCTTACTCGAGGAAGCCAGTATCATCCTCCTCAAGTTGTTCTGGAATCATGTCCAATAGTATCGGTTGAACACCGACACTTTGAAATTCCTGAATCGAGCTCTCATCGATTCTAGATATCAAAGGAAGGATGGCCACTAAGGGTGACCAGGAAAGCAAGAATAATTTTGGATGAATACAATCCTAGATATATTTCAATGGGGCCCTGTAGATATGGTAACTTTAGGTTCAAGAATGCCTACAACAGGGAAGAAAAGAATAGCAAGTTGAAGATGGAAACCATCTGGAAAAAAGTGTGAAACCCAAATCCCTGACCAATTATTTCTTCCTTTCTTTAGCTCATGGTAAGAAAGAAAAAATTTCCTTGGAATAAATTCACCAAAAGAGGATTTGAAGGCCCTTCAATATGTTACATGTGCAAATCCAAAGAAGAAACAACATTTAATGGATTCCTATAGGTCATTTTTCTATGGGAAATAAGGGATACTCTCTTTAGACAATCTGACCACCTAAGGGATAATATCATTCAAACTTTGGAAAATTTGAGATCCTCGTCATATAAAAAATCACTTCTAAATAAATATAGGAACATATTTCGTAGTTTTTTTCTATGGATAGTATGGAAGGAGCATAACTGTTGAATATTCTAACAACAATAGTGGGGGAGGGATGGTATTTGGAATAGAATTGAAGCCATCATTTAAGAGTCATATTTCTTATTTCTCTAGCTAGAGGGAGCCACTCATCCTTAAGGTAATGAGAAAATCATCTTTTCTAATTGAAATTTTGAGCAAGGACCTCTCTCTTCTATTAAACTCAAGCCTATTCCTAAGGATCCTTCTCAAGAGACTTTGGCAAGACCTCCAACTAGCTTCATCAAGATTAATTTTGATGGGGATTCCAAAGGTAATCTAGGTCTAGCAAGGGGGGAGTGTTTAGAGATGAATTAGGATCCATTCTCTTTATCTTTACCTCTCATATAGGTCCTTTAATACTTCAAGTGTAAAAATGAGCTTACAAAAATTATCAAAGAGATAAGAACCCAATGTACACAACATAATGCAGATTTGAAGCAGTTGAATGCATATTTAAGAAACAAATGATTGATCCTCTTTGGATCATCATATAGTCATAGAGGTAGAAACATACTTTTGTATTAGGTAGGAAGTGTTCTAAAAAATTTACAAATGAATTTATAGTAGTGATACACCTCCTATTGCAAATATATTCCCATGTGTTATGGAATCCTTTATTACTATAGGTATCCATGACTTTTGGAGGAGAGATAATCATTCAATATGTCCTTATAGCTTAGTACAAGGTTGCATGAGGTCATTGAACATATTCATTTTGGGTGAGATGATGAGTCACCAAAGTACCATCTTTTGACATCTTCTTTTCCTCATTTTTAATCCATTTTCGTTTATCAGTAATTGCTCATATGTGGATCTAGGATTAAATTGTTTTCCACTTCATTTCTTATTAATTCACTGAATTATGATTAACATTAGGGAAAATTAGCTTATTTTGTATTTACTTTTGAAGTAATGATTGATGTGTGGAGAAGTTGTTGTAGGATATTTCTTTAAGGTTTGCAATCTTATATTTCTTGTTTTCCAACCATTATGATTAAGGTCCCCTTTCAATTTCCAATAAGAAGGAAATTTGATTGGCTTCTAAATCCAATCCTCTAGTGTGTTCATTTTATGAAGATCTGGAAAAAATAGCACGTGTCAAAACTGCCATTCTAGCTTTGAGATCTAGTTTAAAATGAAATAAATTTCTACGTAATTGTTATTTAATTTCAGGGATTTTGGTTATGAGTAAATGTTATGGGAACGTCATCTAAACATTATGAAACCATTTATTTGGAAGTAAATATAGAAGATCTTCATGTTTCGAAAATGACTTCATATTATTATTATGTTTAAATTGAATCAGAATATTCAATCGTGTAAGCAATGTTTCAAGTGGTTTTTTGTTTTTATGTTTTCTAAAGGAATCGTGGGAGGCAAAAATGTCATTAAAGATGTATATTTATAGCACAGTGTATGAATTAGAGTATTTTGACATGTTTTTATATAGCATGATCCATTTTCTTTTGTTTCTTAATTGTAACATGGTTGCATTGCATCTAACATCTTAGGATTTATTAGTGTGTTTCTTCATTTTCCAAAAATATGTAATGATAATTTAAATCTAACAAACAAAAAATAATCTACAATAAAGATTTAGTCAACTTAGATCTAATGACTTTGCCATGCTTCTCATATAGAGCATTGAACATTTGTAGACTAAAACTATACACCACAACATAATGAATTTGAAACTTTACCCAAAAGATCAGAAAACCATGCTACTCATGTTTCAATTCATTCTTGTGGGGGGTCTGCATTTTGGAGAGATGGAATGTGATTGTTTAATAGCATTTGCAGACCATAATAAGGGGGTAGTTCACCAAATTGGTTTGAACTTAACATTTTTTAATGACTTCAATGAGGAAGAAGTTTATGTGCAACAATCACCTAGTTTTGAGGTTTGAAGTAGAATGAAAAAAAAAAAAAAAAAATCTATAAATCAACTAAAGAATTATATATCTTGAAAAACCTCTTAAATCTTGGTATTCAAGAATTGTTAGTTATCTCCATAAACATGGCTTTTCTAGAAGTCAAAATGAACCAACATTGTATGTGAAAATTCAAGTTAACCATAATTTAGTGAGTTATCTTTATGTAGGTGACTTGATTTTTACAAGTAATAGTTACAACATGATTTATGAATTTAATTAATGATGAAGTAATTCTAGATGGCTGAATTTGGATTAATGCATTACTTTCTTGGCATGAAGGTTATCAATCACTTGGTGGTATTTTTATTTTAAGGARAGTARGCCCAAARTCTATTGGTACAATACAAAATGGACAAGTGCAAGGAAGAGACAACTCCCTTRGTACAATGTGAAAAAATGATAAGGAATATGACAACAAGAGTGTTGATGGGACTCAAAATAATCTCTCAAGAAAAAAGGAGGATATGTTAAGGAAGACAAATATCAGATGGTATCATTGTTTCTTATGAACCCATCCACTCTTTGAAAATAAATAAAACTTTAGGCATTATAATCAAACTAGACATCAGTAAGGCTTATGATAGACTAAGCTGGGAATTTCTTCACCAAAGTGTTGGAAACCCTTGGATTTTGTCAAGAATGGATCTTATTGGTCAAAAATATGATTTCCATGACCTTTTTTCACTCTTAGTTAATGGATCTCCCTCAACTATTTTCAATCCTTCACAAGGAATTAGATAGGGAGATCCATTATCTTCATTTTTATTCATCCTTATAGCAGAAGGACTTAGCATAATTATTAAGTCAAGCATGAATGAGGGGCTTATAAAAACGAATTAAACTAAACCAAAATGTTGGTCCTCTATCCCACCCACAATTTATGGATGACACATTACTCATGGGGGATCACTCTAGTAATGAATCTCATGTGATCAAGATCAATATGGACACTTTTATGCTTGCATAAGGATCTATTATAAACCAAAGAAAATATATGATCTTATTCTTTAATTCCCCCTTGAACATACAAAGTAATATCACAAGAATTCTTGGTTTCCAAAAAGGTTCATGTCCCCACAAATATCTAGGTGCCACCATTATGGAGAATTCCCTAAGGAATGCCTCATGGGAATATCTTTTGTAAAAATTGGAATACAAGATCAATAGTTGGAATTTCATATTTCTAACTCTCCCATGAAATATTACTCTAATCAAACCGATTCTCCAGTCAATGGCACTATATATTTTCTTGATCTTGGTTGCACCTTCCAAAATCCTCATAGCCATTTGATATCTTTAGATATCATTCATGTAGGGAAGACATAATTTGGAAATAAATTGGGCCCTTGTATCCTAGGACAAAATGTCTTCCTAAGTGACTAGGTGGTTTAGGAATTAAATACCCTTAATCATGAGTAAAGAACTTGTTTCCAAGAATTGATGGATATGGATTAAGGGTAAGGAAGACCTCTAGAAAAAAAATTGTAAGGTAAAGTATGCAGGTAACACTAATGAAAATTCCCTTATCCATATGGATGAATCTTGTCTAGGATCACTCATTTCGAGCAATGCCTGGAATAACAAATATTTATTCGAAAACTATTGCTTCTAGAAAATCAATATAGGATCATTTGTGCTTCTTGTGTATGACACTTAGCAACTAGAGGCCAAGTTAGCAGCCTATTTCTTACTAGAGGAAGCCAAGAGAACACTCCTCAAGTTGGTCTGGAATCATGTCCAATAGTATTGTTTGAACATTGACACTTTGACACTCCTCAGTCAAGATATCATGAGTTTTAGATATAAAAGGAAGGATGGCTAGCAAGGGTGAACATGAAAGAAAGAATAATTTTGGATGAATACTTCAAAGACAAGAAGATCTACTATGATAAATGAATGGATATATTTTTATAAGGCCCTTGTAGAGATGGTAACTTTAGGTTCAAGCATGCCTACAACATGGAAGGAAAGCATAGCAAGATGAAGCAGAAAATTGTCTCGAAAAGAGTGTGGAACCCAAATCTCTGGCTAATTATTTTTGTCTTTCTTTGGCTCATGGAAATAAAGAAAACAAATTCTTGGGTCAAATTCACCAAAAGAGGATTTGAAGGCCCTTCAATATGTTACATGTGTAGAGCCAAAGAAGAAACGACATTTAATGGATTCCTATAGGTCATTGTTCTATGGGAAACAAGGGATACTCTCTTTAGACAATATGACCACCGGAGGGATAGCATCATTCAAACCTTGGAAAATTGGAGATCCTCGTCACATGACAATTCACTTCTAAACAAAGACATGAACATGTTTTCTAGTTATTTTTATGGATAGTATGGAAGGAGCATAACTGTTGAATCTTCAAAAAAGAATAGTGGGGGAGGGGAGATACTTGGAATAACATTCAAGCCATCATTTGAGATTTTTTCATCCCATTTCCCTAGTTAGAGGGAGCCAAACATCCCTGAGGTAACGAGAAAATCATCTTTTCTAATTAGCATTTTGAGAAAGTCCCTCTCTCTTCTATCAAACTCAAACCTAGTCCTATGGATCCTTCTCAAAACAAAGGATTGATCCTCTTTGGATTATCATACATTCATAGAGGTAGCAACATACTTTTGTAATAGGTAGGAAGTGTTTTAAGAAATTTCTAGATGAATTTATAGCAGTGATACTCCTCCTATAGAAACTATCTTCCCATGTGTTATGGCATCCTTTATTCCTATGGGAATCTACGACTCTTGGAGGAGAGAGAGCATCATTCTGTGTGTCCTTATAACTTGGTACAAGGTTACGTGAGGGAATGCAACATATTTAGTTTGGGGAGATGATGAGTCACATAATTAGCCCATTCCATTTATCAACAACCTAGTATTAGCCCATTTTTATGCTCATATGTGGGATCTAGGATTAAATTGTTTTCCACTTCTTTCTTACTACTTCATTGAATTATGATTAACATTAAGGAGATTTAGTGGATTTTGTATTTACTTTAAAGTAATGGTTGATCTGTGGAGAAGTTGTTGTAGGATATTTCTCTAAAGTTTGCAAACTGATATTTCTTGTTTTGTAGCCTATATGCTTAAGGTCCCCTTTCAAGTTCTTCTAAGGAGAGAAGTTTCCCAACTTCTAAATCCAAGCCTCCAGTGTGTGCATTTTATGAATATTTGGAAGAACTTGCACATAGATGTGAGATGATGGTTTGCTACCTTATTGATCCTACAAATTAGAATCATTTATGAAAAACCATGAATTAAGGTTGCAACACATCCAAATCTATAGAAGAAAAGTATTATTGTTGAACCATACATCCCTTGTATTGCTATGAAACCTCATCTCAAAATTGAAATGGGGTTCGTGGAACCAACACCAAAATATTTGCATTGGAAGACTCAATAATCAAATGAGAAACGATTAGAAGATATCCTAGCATCCATTCAAAGAATTAATGAAGGTGTCATGAATTTAGTGTTACATCCATTTGGGGAAGTTAGTAAATGATCAGATTATTATTTTATTGTTGGAGGGACAATTTCTAGATACCCATGTATACAAACACATTTTTCCATATATTATAAGTTCCATATTCTCCCTTGATATTCATGAGAGAATTGTAACACCATCTAAAATGTGTTTTCCAATATTCATGGCTCTTGGATGTATTTTGGGAAAGTTGTTATAACCCACACATACAATTATGAATTTAATAGTCCATAGTATTCTATATTCGATGGGGTTATCTAGAATCTTGGAACCATCTAGTTATGAGTTGTTAAATTTAGAAAATTGTTGTAATCACTTGGGAATATCTTATCCTCAAGTGGGTTTTTATTTTTCAGCAAGTTTAAGTATACAAGAGAGAGTCATCTCCATTCCTATGGAGAGGACTCTTAGGGAAATGTCCAATTTGTGTTGGAACAAGATAAAAGTTCTCAAGATCTAATTTTTAACTTAGATTATAGCTTGCTCATTTTCATGTTAGTGCTTAACTAGTTTTTGTTGTTGCAGTTTAATTTTGTTGCCCTGGTCCTCAAGGTAGAGCTCACCCCATGAGAACATGACATTGAGAAATTCAATTCTCTTTTATTTCTTTTTGAGTATTTCGATTTAAGTATTTTTAAAATTTGCAATGTATGATTTACTTACATTCTTGCAAGTGTATGTTGTATCTTTTACCTTGTTTATGTTAATTTCTTTCCTATAATTTATTTTCTTTATTTCCTATAGAATGATTGGTTGTAGTAGTAGGTGATTAGAACATACTCATGTTGATAGTCTAATAACAGAGCAAGAGAAGAGGTATAATAGGACTAGGCAATTGATGGTATCACTATAAGAGAAGCCATACATTAGAATTGAAATCACAAGTATTAGAAGTTGGTTCTTATGTGTTTTAATTTTCCTCAATGCAATTTCCTTTTTGTAGAAGCATATTAGAAGATTAATGCAAGTTAGGAATTTGTAGTCCGCACATACAGTGCAAAACATCTCACAAGTACATTGAAAACCCTAGTTGATAAGTTAAATGCACAAGTGTTCCTAGTTAAATAAAAGACATAGAAACATTATCAACCATCCTCAAAATGAAGGGAAGTGCCTAGCAGTTTTCCTTAGGATACATTACCTAGGAAAAATGTCATATTATATATTTAATCTTCCTAGAAAAAAAAAATTATTAAAAACATAAAAATTGACTAATGTTCAACAAAGTAAATAAATTGTATAACATGAAATTCCCTAATTTCATAATATCATGATATCATGGGATATTATATAGATATCAAAAATAAAATGTGTTTAGAAAGATCACCTTCTTAATGTTTATTTATATTATTATATGTTTTTTCTATGGCAAGTCTCATGGGTCCCATTTGCTATGGCAGGTCTCATGGATCCCATTTTCATGGATCCCATTTTCTATTGATCTAGATATATTTGTTGTAGAAATGTAATAGTATGGTTTTTGGATTCAATGATTTTATTTTTGTGTTGTAAGTGGAAACTATATATATATACATTATTTCCACCAATTCCCTCATATCTTATAAAATTGTTTCCCTTTTTTATTAACTCCCAATGCCAACCCAAATCAATTGATGACCAATTCATCCTCATTCATATCCTTCATAAATATTTTCTTCTTAGGAGGGAATTATGACCAATTCATCCTCATTCATATCCTTCATAAATATTTTCTTTTTCTTCTTAGGAGGGAATTATAGTCCGCATTGGTGAGCACATCACAATATTTGACATTTGTGAATTCAAAAGTTGAAATATGTTAGCTAATGTTGTTATAAATTTCAATGTAAAATAATATCAAATAAAAATTCATCATGTTGATCACTGTTTCATCCACCTTTTATTTGCAACATTTAAAAAAAAACATTTACTCTCTATTACACTCATACTGAAAATAATGTTTTCGATTTCTTTGGAATTTTTTCTCTCCATGGAACATGTTAACGACTACACATCATTTAATCCCATAGATATTTCAAAATACATTACTTGCATATTCAAATTTCAAGTCACTTTCATTTTTTTTATTTTTGAGTGTTCTCCTATAGTTTGTTGCAGTGAATTTGATTCATTTTTATATCAATCCTCTTATCTCAATATAAAAACGATTTAATAAAATATTTATTATAAAGTAAGTACAAAATTACAACAAAAATATATTAATGTAACACCCCATTTTGACTAGACCTATTATTTCTTATTTTGAGAGTGTTCCAGATGTTTGAGTGAAATGGTAATATATGATGGATGCACCTTTATATGGATTATGCTTTAAAAATATATTAATAATATAATATGATTACCTACCACCATATGATGTGTTGATTGTATATTTTATGATTCATTTAGTTGGAACTAGGTGTTATACCTTGTGAATGGGTATATGATGATAGTTAAATAATGAAACCTTATTGAATATGTTGACTCGTGAAGTTAATTGATGATTTTATGACATGTGTGACTAGATTGTTATGTATTGTGACATTATTGTTGATTTACTAAGTGTGACAAGAAAGACCCACACAACATGAACTTTGAAAGTGGGTCATGATATATGGTCCACTTGAGATGGGGTTAGAGACTAGATGTATAAACCTAGATGCTATGGTGTATATATGTCATTATTATTTTCTTTGATTATTTGGACAACATTGTGTAATGTTGTGCTCCTAGATGCCGCTACTAGATTTAGGTACAAATTTAGAGTTCGTTCCTATTGGAAATAGGGTTGGCATTGATGTCAAATGAAACAGATTGTTGGAAAAAATGTTGTACAACATTGTTGTCATTGGTGTAAAAAACAAAATGCCTCTATGTGTTGTGAGTGACTAATTGTCTATCCTATGTGAATGAAGGTGAAATGATAAGGGGTGATTACTAAACCAAAAGAGAATCAAACCATGGGTAGAAGAAAATGTTTATCGGTATTAATCAGGTTCAGTGTGAAGCCATGATGAATGAGAACAATCAATTTCAATAAACTCTAGTTGCACATGCATGACGAGTTATATGATTGAAATCTAAACAAGACTATTCCATGGAAGAAAAATAGAGGGATGAGATCACAGAGGCAACAAAATCGTAGATCCGGTAACAAGAATATCAGTACGCAAAGGAAGTTTGGATGTGTATTAGGCTTGGTAAAAGCTAATATCCCACATTCAAAAGGAATAATGATTTCGAAAGTTTTATAATGAAACAAAAATCTTATATGATTTGAATGTGAATGGTGAGATATGAAACCCTGCGTGAAGAGTTTCCTTTTGGCATGGAGAACGATGGACCCATAATAGGTTAAATCCCGATCATTGATATTCAGAGATCAACAACCATGATCAAAGGATTGTGACCTTGGTATATCGTATATCAACGGAATAAATGAACCATGTATGTTTGAAGTTCTAGGGTGGTGATAGATAGGTAGACGGACCCTTGCAGGACAAGGTTCCAATATCAGATATCAAGAGATTGAAATAGAGCACATGGAGTGAATGTTCCATGGGATCGATATCCTAGGGGGATCAGTATTAGGGTACATAATATCACCATATTGGATATGGGTAGGATGGAGCATCAATGCAATGTTGAAGTACCGGGGGGATGATAGGTCGATACTCCATTGGGTTGGTAGATCGGTGGCCATGATAGTAGCCACATCAGCGCCATGTCGACAATCACATTATTATAGTGGCACAACGATAATTTCAGGATAGGTTCTAAGTCAACATACTAATCGAACATGGATAGAGGACATGATGATGTCATAGCCACATCATGGACACATCATCTGTTACGTAGTGCCACATGTTTTATTGTAATTGGGACACATGTCCCAAGAATATTCGACCATGTAAGTATTGGTATATTGGATACCAGAGGAATAGAGGAGTATGGGATGTTAAATTTCCTAGGGGCTCGATGGCCCAAAGGCTCAGTGGGATGATATTCAGGTGGCCTGGTAGGACGATGGCCTCGATATCAAGGGAAAGAGATAGATTGTTGAGATCTTATCCAAGGTATGATCGCACGATGTCTATGCAATTGGGTATTGTTGAGTGTTCCGATGAACACAAAATAGAGATATATTGTTGAGATTGATTCAAGGACTAGATCAAATGGTTGTAGTGTGTCAGGGTCATGTCGTGTGTTTTGATATGCAGAGAATGGAACAACGGATGATATCAAGTCGAGGATTAATCGAACAACTACTGAATGTTGAGGTTTGAGATGAGAATCAGATAGAAGATCTACAATTGTAATTCAATATGAGAACCATGATCAGACAGTTGTTGAGCATCAAGAATTGTAACATGAATAGAGAGTAGATAGCATGTGAAACAGGAAATTAAGACCAGGTTCAAAGGATCTTCTTATAAGAAATACAAAGGATGTTTGATTCAACCTGTTGAGCACGAATCCTTTTCCTTGTGGAAAAACCCTTGAGCTAATGGGCTCGTGTATGAATCCTATAAATATAGAGGTCAAAAAACCAAATGAGTGAGTAAAAAAAATATGGAAGAGAAAGTGCATATCACATGACTGAGGGAGTTGTGGTTCATGGAGGTGGAAACCGAGGCTCCAAAGTCTGGGGATTTTAGAGAATGAAAGGGACTAAAATGTGATTATCTAAGGGTGGATGGGAGGTGCAAGGTGTAAGGAAATTCTAAAATCAGCAGAATGTAATCTGATGGAGAGTTTGTGACAACAAAGACATAGAAACATTTTTTTACAGGTGAAGGCTTCAGTATAGTTGATATTTTAAGGGTATTGTTGTCTCTTATAGGTTGGTTCCTGCAAACATTGCAGTTGTAGGTTGCCTACCGGAATTGTTGAATTGGTACTTAACTAAGGGGATCTGTTGGGGTCCTATAATCATAGGTAACTTGATTCTTCAGTTGTTTATTTGATGTTTCTCCCGTGATGAAGACATCTGGTTTGCTGGTCTCGGTTGATTCCTTTTCCCCCTCCATCCATTTCGCATCATCCTTCATCACCCTGTTGCACCCTTCATTCCTTTGCCCTCCATTTCTTCACCCCCCACCATCTTCATCCCTACATGAAATGATGTTAGATAACTAGGGTTAAATTCACAAAAATAACTAGTTTAATAAGTCATTAGATAACATAGGATAATTAATAATAAATAATTAATTAGATTAAATTAATGAGTGTTAATAATTAGTAATTAGGTTAGTAATTGGGTTAGGCTAATAATTAATTTTAGATAAATAATTGATAAACAAAAACATTATAGAAGCTTTAATAATTAAAAACATTTCAAAAACAAATTTTATAATAAAGTAATAAAAGTTATAAAATAAAAATTAATTAAAAAATAAAATTAAAACATTAATTAAAATAAAACAGTTTAAAAAAATTAAAACAATAAACAAAGTTTAAAAAACAATATAAAATACATAAAACTAAAACTAAAACAAAAAAAAGGCGTAAAACATTAATAATACATATAATAAACATATAACAAATAATAATAAAACAAAACAAAAAATGAAAATGAAAATGAAAACACGTAAAAAGTAAAAACAAATAATAAATAAATAAACAAATAAAATTAAAATGAAAAGACATAATAAACAAAAAAAATAAAAATAAAAGCAAAGCGCACTATGCACACATCTCCATAAATTTAATAAATGTCCGTAATTAACTCGGACCCCCCCCTCCCAATACCATTTACCACTCCATGGGTGGTCCGAAAACCACTTCCCCCCACAAAAAAAACCGTTTTCCCCAAAATTAACACTGTTTTTCGCCATTTTTACCAGTCCACTTCCGAGAGTGTTTCCGACCAAACCAGAAGGAATTTTGAAAACTCGAGAGAGGTTTTTCTCTATAACAGGATGAAGAAAAAAAACCTCTCTCAATGTTTGGACAGGTGTCAAAAGTTAGGAGAATCGAAGCCATCTCTGAGCACCATTTTTCAGGTTTTCAGTTTTCTCGATTTTGTCATGTTTTTGCGGGAGTTGTTTCAGATATATGGAGATGATTTTGGAAAACCCAAAAGAGGTTTTTGCTCAAGACGGGCTCATCTACAATAAAATCTATCACTTTTCACACAACTTTCATATTTTGGGAGATACAAATGTCTGAGTTGACCCCTATTTTTAGCAGTTTGACCCACCTTTCATGGCAAACAATTTAAAATTCTCAGGGATTTGTTTCTACTTTTGGCTAAGGTTGTTGAATTCAACCTCCTGATCCTGGGAGAAAGTTTGTTATATATATTGTAATAAGTCAAATGTACAAGGTTTGATCAATTGGGACTATGAATTAATTTGTAAAACAACTCACAGAGCTTTCATGGATGAGATTTTGAGTAACACAGTGTGGCCATTGTAGGATTCTTGTGACAAATCCCATTGGTGAAGTTTATTTTATCCGTTAATTTGTTCTCTCTATTATCAAAATTGTTTTCTACATTCTGAATTATTTTAAGAATACTAAGGATAGAATTGGTTTAAACACACCCTTTGTCACTGACTTGGAATGACTTTTGTGTTTTTCCACTGAAGATTATACTCAGAATTCTCAATTTCTCTCTTTTTAATTGGATTTTTGAATTTGTTCTACCTTTCCCATGCATTAAATCTTGAATATCCAGTGGATTTTCCTACCTTTTCTTGCAATATCAGATTTTCATGACCTAGTTTTGATCCATTATCAACTATGACTCCATTTCCCAATGGCCTCCCCTTCCTATTCCAGCCAACCAATTTATAAACCAACCTCTGTACAGTAATAACTAGCCTAAAATCTATCACAAACAAAGTTATATCAGACAGAGAGAGCCCTCTCTGAGTCTTGGAGGGTTATATCCAAGACTCCAAAGTGGTTTGATGTTACCTCAGTTATAGCCTCCTCAGCCTTGGGCAAATTACAAAGTGTTAATAGAGTGGCGACCATACTGGGGAACCTTCCTCAGAAAGCATATCAACTTCCAGATCTGGTTACTGATGGTGGACAGTGACCAGACACAAGAAGGATGAATCATCCACCTGACGAATCCAATCAGCTCCATATCAGTTCCAATTCAAATACTCCATTGGAGGAAGAACCTGAAAAATGACCAGAACATCTAAAAGGATCAGGTATTTAAGTTGGAAGTTTATCTAAGATATGATATGTTTTATTTTTAATTATTTCTTCCCTTATCATGATCTTGATCCAGATCATACCGCAAAAATTTAGGAAGAGAATGTTCAACTTGATGAGCCTCGAGAGGTTAAGCCTAGTGTTACAATCCTTGTGCATACTCCTACACCTATAAAAATTTGAGATATATACAAGTCCCTTGTCTTGCCTCCCATACTCCATGATTTCCCTGCCAATTACTTCAAATATCTTGCCAGGTTTGATGGAGAATATGGTAACATCTCTGCTAAGAAAAACGTTCAGGGTTTTGAGAATTTTCTTGATCTGTTTGAGGTGGAAGAAGATGATGTATGCATCAGACATTTTGTTCTATATTTGAAAGATAGAGCCAAGAAATGGTGTAAAGATTTGCCAACTGCAAGCATCAGTGATCTCAATCAGTTTGTGAAAGTTTTCTTGGATCAATGGGTGATCAAAAGGAATCCCTTCCTCATTTTGGAAGACTATGAACATTTGAAAAGACATCCAGGAGAGACAATGCAACACTTTTCAGCCAGATTCAATAAAGTTTACAATTCCATGCCTGCTGATATAAAACCACCTCCTGGTTTATCTCTCTTACATTACCTAGATTCCTTTGATTCAGAGATGGCATTTCAATTGAGGGAAAGGAACACTACTACACTTAAGGAGATGCAGGATAGTGCAATTAGTGTGGAAGCTAATTTGTTGATCAAAAGGTCAAAGATCAAGGAAGAAGAAAGGGAGAAAACAGAGAAGGAACAGCTAAAATCTTTAGAAGCTAAACTAGACATTTTGGCCATCACAATGAAAGAAATGATGGAAAAAGCCATCATGGGAAATGAAATTTATGTTCAAAGGCATCATGTTCCATTGGTTACAAAGAAAGAAAGGGTCACTATTCCCAAACACTTTGCATCTCACATTTGGTATCATGAATTGGAAAATAATCATTTCATGTATTCAATTCATAACATGGACATAGATGAAAATCCAAATCATCTTGTAGAGGAGTAACCATTTGATATGATGTGTATGTTTGATGACATTTCTTTCATGGACGGTCTACCCAAGTATGATAACTATGATGAGGTTTACACCAAGTTTAATTATTCAAATCAATCGGTAGCATGTTGTTGGGAGGAGGAAGCTCAATTACAGATCAAATATGACAATCAGCCTTTTCACAACAATCATGACAGTAATGAGGAAAATGCAGTAAATCTCAGAGTAAGTGAAAGATCTATGCCTCTATGTTTCTCTTCATTTCAAATTCTGAGAGAAAATTATAAACAAGTTGTCGATAGTAAAGATGAAGAATGCTCTGATCACTCAGTTGAAGATGTCATTAATGATATGGAAGTTGTTCTAGACCTAGAATTGCATCCCTTGAGCTACATTGATTTTCAAATTCTAGATGAAAGATTAGAGCCTGAGACAGAACATGAACTAATGCATTATAACTCTATTCCATTAACCTTCAATTCATTTAATTTTTTGAAGAAAATTTGTAATCATGTCATGGATGATAAGCAAATAGAAGATCAGAAACTTTCATTGGAACCAATGCAACAAACATCTCAGTTCCTACAAGAACCAATAGTTGATATGTTGGATGACTTGTGTTGTCAAAGTCACGGTTGATTGGTGAGCTATGAACTTAAAAGAGGTTATGATATAGACATGACTAGGCAATCTCTTTCATGGTCTGTTTCAGCAGGAGTCCCATTTCAAATTTCAGTAGAAAATTTGCAGTCATCTCAAGAACTATATAATGATGTAAAAATATTATGTGTCATACCCAATTATGACCATAAATTTATTGGAAGTCAAGAAATAGGTCATGTATTTCCTGATCCCATAGCATACTACATGGAATATTTTTTCAGCGTAAATGATCAATCATGTTTTCAGTAATGGCCATTACACTTTGCAGTTTTGATTATGTGGGCAAAGGGTCAAGTTGTATTTTTTATTGTGCTAACAAACAATCAAGCAATCCACTTGTTTCAGCAGCTACTTGACTAGCTTCATTGGCATTTTTGTATTATTTGATTCAACATGATTTTCAACAGTGTAGGGTAGGTAGCAATTTGAATAAGATCAGTCATTTGAGCATCTTTTCAGCAGTGTGCAAATAATTTTATCTCTATTAGCATGCCTTTCAACAATTTTTCAATTTCAAATTTCAGTCTTCATTTTAAAGTGGTCTTAATTGAAGGAGCAGAAAAAATGCAAGTTGCAGAATAAAGTTTTGGGATCAACCCAACGAATAAAACATTGGTTTGCATGTTCAGAGTTCAGTGGTTCTTGTCACCTCCTGAAAGAGATTCCATCCCCAGGTGGATCCTATGTTGGGGTCCTATAATCATAGGTAACTTGATTCTTCATCTGTTTATTTGACGTTTCTCCCGTGATGAATACATCTGGTTTGTTGGGCTCGGTTGATTCATTTTTTCCCTCCATCCATTTCGTCCGATCCTTCATCACCCTGCTGCACCCTTCATGCCTTTTCCCTCTAGTTCTTCACCCCCCACCATTTTCATCCCTACATGAAATGATGTTAGGTAACTAGGGTTAAATTCAGAAAAATAACTAGTTTAATACATCATTAGATAACATAGGATAATTAATAATAAATAATTAGATTAGATTAAATTAATAAGTGTTAATAATTAGTAATTAGGTTAATAAATGGGTCAGGATAATATTTAATTTTAGATAAATAATTGATAAACAAAAAACATTATAAAAGTTTTAATAATTAAAAACATTTCAAAAACAATTATAATAAAGTAATAAAAGTTATAAAATAAAAATCAATTAAAAAATAAAATTAAAACATTAATTAAAATAAAGCAATAAACAAAGTTTAAAAAACAATATAAAATACATAAAACTAAAACTAAAAAAAAAACAGCGTAAAACATTAATAATACATTTAATAAACATATAACAAATAATAATAAAACAAAAACAGAAATGAAAACACTTAAAAAGTAAAAACAAATAATAAATAAATAAAACTAAAATGAAAATACATAATAAACAAAAACAAATAAAATTAAAATGAAAAGACATAATAAACAAAAACAAATAAAATAAAGGCAAAGTGCACTATGCACACTATTGACACAAAGATTAATTTTTCCACCCTTCAAAAATAAAGCTTCATCTTTTTCTGAGCCATGGAATTGCCCTTAGTCCGAAATAGAAAGGTATTAGAATCACCCGTTCCTTTTCGGGTTTTGAAATTCAGATTCTTCTCGAGGTGTGATCTTCAATTGTCCCTTTTTCCTGGCACCGAAATCCCGAAGCCATTTCAAAATATTAGGAAATATAAAGTAAAAAGGTGGAAGGAATGAACGTTACTTTTTCCGCTATTTACCACGAAGCACTCTTTAATTCGGAATTAATCAAATCCCTAAACCCAATTATCTCTCCCTTAGTTTTTCGCGTTTCGGTTTTCTCTCTGCTAAAACGTTTTCAAACTCTTCTCCTTCGAACTCCCGATCCTCGTTTTTCTGAAAAGTAAAAATTAAAAAGTAATTGTCCGCTAATCATGATTAATTAAAAGTTGTTTTAATACGAGTGATTGGCGCCTCGTTGATCCCATCGTAATTTCGTCATCTGGGGTTTACTTGTGACATATCCCCTATCGCCAGGATCCCCAAAGTTCCGAAATGCGAAATCGTGATTGGCGCCTCGTTGATCCCATCACAATTTCGTGATCCAGGGGGTTTACTTGTGACATATCCCCTGCGCCAGGATCCCTGAAGTTCCTAAATGTGAAATCGTGTTTCACGCCTCGCTAATCCCATCGCAATTTTGCGATCCAGGGTCTACTTGTGACATATCCCCTGTCGCCAGGATCCCCGAAGTTCCGAAATGCGAAATCGCATTTTCTTCAAACAAACCCTAAGATTAAAAGATTAAACTGTTTGCAAAACATGATTAATGATGACTAAGTTGCTTTTTTCTTTTCGAGAATTAAGGAAGGTGGTGATTTTTCAGGTTTTCAGCTTCGAAATCGTCGATATACGACAGTATTAATAACGGGTAAATGCAAATATTTTTGACATGAATTCATATCTCTAAGCATATCTTTCAAATTAAAGAATTTATTTTTCATCGATGGTATCAGTACGCTCGCTACAACACAAATTTAGAGATTAATAAAGGTCTTGTGTATCGAAATTCATTCTTAACCTTTACCGTTGTAGCGAGTCACATTTGTCCAGATTTACACACTTTTCTCTGTAAACAGGTTTCTGGTCCAGTGTAACTACCATGGCGCCCAAGAAGGCCACCAGGAAAAATGAGGAAGTTGCAGAGGTCTTGAGCCCAGACGGAGATGTTGTATCTGATACAATACCGCATGCCATCGATTCCATAAAATCCTGGAGGTAGATTTTTGAAACTCTCAATTATGAGATTAAGAAATTACCCCATGATGAAGACAACAAACTCCGGGATATAGCGGAGTCTGAACTTCACAAGGTGGCTACGTGGCCAAGACTCCTGACTTACAACGACATGATCAGTTGGGCTTTAGAGTGAGCGGACGTGCATACAAGGAGCATTCTGGACAGTCGAGGGGTCGTCATCGGCTCCTTCATACCAGAACATATACAAGTAATGTATAAACTGTCTTCCTATCCAAAATACATCTATAATAAATATTTGGTTAGTGAGTTTCAGAGGAAAGAATTTTTTGAGTCAGACCAAATGTATCCTAACATAATAAAGGACTGGTGGAGAAACAAAGAAAAATTCAGGGCCGACACACATGGTGTTTACGCCACGACGTCCTTAAACAAGTATATGGTTTATGTGGCGATGATGTTATGTAGGATTTTTGGTAAAGAAAGTCCTACACACTTCCCAGCGGAATGGGTACCTCTTTTGCATGAGGCCGCAGAAGGTTACAACTTCAATTGGGATAATATTTTATCCGATAACATAGAGAGGGAGGTTATGGAGTACCAGACTGCAAGATCAAAAGGACAAACAACAGCCTTTTATATGTCTGCATAGATCATGGGTGCTATATGCTTCTCAACTCCTTTCCCTTTGATGAATTGGAGTTGGAATCCAACTTACCCGGAGCCTATTCATGAATATCATTCTAAACTTTGAGAAGAGAATGCCAAAGATTCATTCTATGAGATTTGTCATTTCATGGTAATACCACTACACCAGATGCTATATGACTGTACACCCCCCCGCATTTCAGAGTTGGTCATCGGGAGCCTTCGGGAAATTGTTGACTGGTTTATAGAGTAGAACTTCTCCTACATCAGAGTTTTCAGATGTTTGATTCCTCCACATGCGCCCCCAAAATTCCTCCCTGACGGACTAGTGTGCAGGGAAGTAGCTTATCAAATAGTAACGGGTGGAATCAGGATAGAATTAAAGACAACTCAAAAGAAATCTTAGCATGTTTTTCCTATTCAGATTGGAAAATTTTCACTTCTCAACTTGGTTCATTCCAAGGTTGAAGTGGTAGCACTGGAAGGGGTCAAATTGGTAGACCTCAAGCACAGGAAGCACGATCCTTACCAGCTAGTGGGGAAACACATGGCCCACTGCAATATGAAAGCATATGAACATGAGGAGTCACCTTGGGGTGACATGTTCAAAGGGACTAAGACTTATAAAGAGGTGTTAGAATGCATACAGACATTGTCGTCCGACCTGCAAGCTAGTTTTCAAACCTTTCAGAAGCATAGACGGAGTGGTCTTCCCAAAGTACTGCAAGGAGAAGCAATCACCCTCCCCCAGGAGCAAGAAAATTTTCCCCCAGGGTTCGAACAGGAAGCATAGAAGAAGGGAAATCCCGAAAAAGTCCCACAAGATACGTAAAGGCCCCCACAAAACAAAAAGAGGCCTTACAGACAAAAAAACCAGAGACAGAAGCAGAGAGGAGGTCTAGGAGACTTCCCGAGTCCAATAAGATTACTCCCCCTTCATCACCTGGTGTTGATGTCAATATGCCTAAGGCGATAGGAGGGAAAGGATCTATAGAGATAGGAAGTCCCATAGCTTTCTTAACCTCCTTACAATCCACTTTTGGATTCCCACAGATAGGAGCCCTATTTGTTGATGACCTCACCTCTATCTCCATAGATGAGATTCCTCCTTCTGATTATTTTTTCAACAGAAAAAGGAAGGCCATCCTGAAACAAGAGATGTATATGAAGGAGGGGAGTATGGTAAAAAAGCATAAAGTCTTGATAGATGGACAGAATTTGGAGGAGGAGGATTTCACTACAAAGATAACAGGTTCTATGGGAGCCATGGCAACAACAAACTTTTTAACCGTAGGAAACATGAGAACGAGGATAAAGAAGAGTAATAACATGATAGCTCAATTACAAGATCAGTTAAAGAATGCTGAGAAGAACATCAGAGAAGAGGTGAGTAAAATCTTGGAGAAGACCAGGGCTACCGAAAGGCTAGAAATTCAATCACTCAAATCAAACCTGGACGAAATGAACCAGAGGATACAAGCAAGTCAGGTGCAGGTTGCTCAACAAAAAGAGCATGCAGAACAGTTATAGGCTAAGTTAAATTTGATGGAAGGTCGGGTTATAGATTTAAAGGATTTCCAGACCCTCTCGCTAGAAACGCATACAAAGACTGATCTCCAAAATAGGGATCATCCAAAATTACCTTCAAGAGGTAAGCAAATCTCTTGATAATATTATTTTACTAGAAAAGGAAGCTAAAGAAGCAAGGAATACTTTCTAGAAAGCGGTTGCATGTTCAGGGAATAAAGAGGCAACGAAAAATATAAATTTCTTTGTCACAGAACAAATAAAAGGAGACATCATGCTCAAGGTATGGGAAACAAATATGTCTGAGATCAAGAAGATAGTTAAAGAAATCAAATATGATTGTGAAGGAATCTTTGATTCTTTGGATAAGCAATCATTAGGGATTGAAAAAGATGACTACTCTGAGTCACTGGGGCAGATAAACATTGAAAAGCAGCAGTAGGACTGCAAAGAAGGTTTGAAGAAGATTCAGACTGAAATTTTACAATTGAAAGAAATCAATGTCAATCTAATAAACATATGGTTGGTACAACCCAATTTAAAATTGCAAGTGATCAAGTTTTCCAACCAAGGTTTTGAAGACCGGTTCCCAAAGGTACAAAGAAAGTTTTATCTGTTTGAGACTAAAGATCTTCCAACACCTCCTAGAAACTTTGCCCATTTTCTGGAGAAATGTATTGAATGTGTAGCATCAAAGGAGGGAGAGACTTCAACTAAGAAATGAAGTATCGTTTGGAAACTCATACTGTTGAAATGATAGATAAAAAAAAGTTAATCGTGCAACGGTTAAGGTTGCAGTTTTGTAACTACTTTTCTCCTAGGAAGTAGGAGATTGTTAACCATCAAGTATGAATGACCTTGTATAAATACAGGGAACGAAGACTAAAAAAGGGCTTTTTGGATCTCTCTGAAAAAGATTGTTGACGAAGTAATTTTGAAGAAACTCTAAATTAATAGAAATGCAAATTGAAGATTCTAGATCTTGTCACTTCTGAGTTATGTGTTTCCCTATCATCTCATCTTTCTTACACATGTTTAATTGATGAATGCTTGACCACAATTTAGTGCAACCTTTACTGTGAAAATTATTATTTTTGTTATTTCAAATCATTTACAGTTTTTCCTCTATATCCGTTATCAACAGATACAAGACCTGTAGATGCTTAGATTTCAACATCATATGCTTCATTAATATTTTTATCATTTCATAGTCTTCTATTACAATGTGAGATTCCTCTGAAATTGATGCCTCACTTTGCTAATAGCTTTATGTTTTTCTCCAGATCATGCATATTTCTTTTCTTTAAAAGTTAACTCAGATACAAGAAAAGGCATACAATTTGATCTGACTATTTATTTGTGTTTAACATCACTCTCGTTACTTTGTGGAATAGAGATAATTAGCCTAAAAAGAAAACATAGAATCTTATCCTCCTTTACTTTCCTCCTTTATGACAGTACCAGTTGCAAGGAAGCCTAACATCGAGCCCGGTCTCAGGGATTAAACCAGCATTGCTCTAAATTTATTTAACACTATTTTACAAACAACAAATAATCGGGTTGACTTAGAACGTTCATGGGCAACAACTGAGAGAGATATCAGTATCCAGGAAAAATGGGAATTTCAACAGAGATAGTTGAGAAACTGACAATAGCCTTTACCTTTTTATCAGTCTTTTTCTATTCTTAGCTCCCTCTATTTTTTCAGATGCCTTGACAATATACTTTAAATCCTTAAAGTATAAACTCAGGAACAACATATTTTTGGCGCCGCTGTCAAGGAATGGAGAAACAAAGTTTTTTCCCTGGGGAGAACGACATTGACGCTTTCTTTCTTTGATAGTGAAAAAAGTTTGAAAACATTATAAGGCTACCTTTATATTTCACTTGGCAAATCCACATTGTTTAAGCTGGCTCTTAACCAAAAAAACACTAGAAAGAATCCAGACAACAAGCAGATTTCACCTTTTTCGGACCCCAAAAAAATTCTAAAATCAAGAAGATACTTCCGCCAGACTGTCTCATCCACAAATAAAAATTTTCGACCTATGTTTACACAGTCTGACTCAAAATATCAATGTGGTGAATCAAGTATTTCACCCCTTTACGGGAAATACCCGCTTGATAAAGTCACACCCCCTGAATCAGATCTGGTTCATCCAGTTTTTGAGACCGAGGCTTTCTCAACCTTTTCCCACACCAATAAAAAACGAAGAGTTGCCTCACTTCCTGTGGTGACTCATTCTCCCTCCCTTCTCGAAGTTCGTTTTCCTACATCTCAAAACTCAAACAATTATCCTATATATCTTGACTCAACTTTTGTTGATTCTCCTGTATTCTCACCTCGTGGTTCTGAAGGAACCAGTCCACATTCCCCAAGTTCTTCTTTCTCAAGTTTCTTCCCCTTCGATAATTAGTTTCTTGAGACCCGTCCTTACAACCCTTAGGCTTTAACCATTAAATCCCCAATGGTCGTGGCCGGAGGAGGTGGGGCTGGAGGTGCTGCCGCAGGTGTTCAAGGAGGAGGAGCGAGCGGCCAAGCACCGCCTCTTTGGATATTTGCAAAATTTGCCACATTATACACCCCTCTAGTTCTACCGGTCCCTCTCCATGATTTACCAGAAAATTACATGAAAAACCTGCCTAAGTTCACGGGAGAAGGCGACTTGACAACAACTGAACACATAATTTTTTTCAATCAATTCGCTGACATTATTGGATTAGAACATGAAGATGTTTACTCCAGACTCTTGGTTCAAACTTTCGAAGGCAAAGTAAGAACCTGGTTTCGAGGCCTAGCCGTCGTATTTGTACCATCATTTGATGAACTTGAAAACGCTTTTATCAGACAATGGGGCGAATGGAAAGACCATCTTTATTATCTGACTGAATTTGGAGCTCTTCAAAAGAAAAAATCTGAATCGGTCCTTGAGTTTACACAATGGTTTAACAAATTGTACAATAAGACCCCAATCAAGGTCAAGCCCTCACAACTTGCTGCGAAAGTGACTTCACTGGAGCTTTTGACCCCGACTTTGCCCTGTTATTAAGGGAGAGAAGATCAGTAGATCTTACCAAGATGCAAGATGATGCCCTCGAAATCAAATCTAATATGATGGCATCAGGAAAGCTGAAAGCTAAATTCGATACGGGAAACAAAGAAATCAAGAGATACAGGGAGCAAGGAGCACCCTCTGGATCAAGAAGATCTTCAGAGGATAAAATGGATGATATGGCTAGAATCATCAAAGAATTCTCAAACAAAATATCGAGAATAGAACTAGAACAAGTTAAGAATGAACATTACCCTAGAAAGGATTTCAGAAAGAACCCTAACCCTCAAAACCACCAGAAACAAATTAAGAATGAAGATCAAAAGATCCAAACTCCTTTTAAACGTGAAAACGTTGTGGGAGGACAAGACTTGGAGGGTTTTGAGGAGTTAGAAGAAGATATGAACAATCTTGGTGATGACTACCTACAACCTTACATAACAAGACACGATTATGAAAAGTCCTTGACTACAGAGTATGGGGCCGAGAGTAGCAAGAATGACAGTGTTTCTGAATATTTGACCTATCAAGGAATATCGGATGGGATAATGGCTGAAATTCACCAGAAATACAACCTGGGACCTAGAAACAGGGTTTCCGCAATCATTCCAGTTAAAAAAATACTACCGAGGTCTGAAATTGATGAACCAGTTTCAAAAAGAACTGAGAAACAGACTAAAGGGACTAAGGCCACTAACATCCAGTTTACTAAAACAAAGGCAGCGGAAATGCCACCCTTGAGCATGCAAAAACTAGATACCCCTGTTACCAAAACAAAGGCCCCTCATCCAAGGAAAACTAAAAAGAAAGGGTCAGAGGTTCAAAACATGGAAATCGACAAAACCATTGGAATTTTCAACCTAGAAAATGAAATCAATAAGATCAAAGTTCCTATTCCTCTTGTAGAACTGGCTAAAAACCCGATATACTGAAAACAAATTGCTAAAATGATTAATTTTTCCGAAAATGAAAGTCAGGCCGATGTTATAAACTTAGAGGATCAAAAACCTAACATAATTTTTGGCCGACACTTCAAAGGTGCCAAAGACACTGTTGCCCCTTTCTACATTACTTTGATCGTTCTCGACCATCTGCTCCATAACTGCATGTTAGATTCTAGGGCATCTCACAATGTGATGCCTAAAGCAATCATGAATAGAATCGGACTTGAAATCACCAGGCCTTATGGAGATTTATATTCTTTCGATTCGAGAAAATTCAAGTGTATAGGTATGATAAAAGACTTAGTTGTAAACCTTGCACAAGTACCTTCAAAAAGTGTTTTAATGGATGTAGTTGTCGCAGATATACCCCCAAAATATGGCATGCTCTTGTCCTGATCTTGGGGTGCCAAACTTGGAGGTTCCCTTCAACTTGATATGATGTATGGAACAATTCCTGTTTTCGGGGGGAAGTTCACGCGACTGTACAAGGAGACCAGGTTAGCATTTACGGTCAGTGATCCTCTCACCCAAACAATTATCCTGTATATATTGTTGATCAGGATTTATGTAATTGTATATTATCTATTGATGATGATGTGGATGCGTGTATAGAATAAAATTGTATAGAAAATAAAAAAGAAAAAGGAAAAATAGAACAGGATGTGTATAACACTGGCGTTTGGAAAATGTTTTTTTATGGTGCCTCATCTTGTCTTGGAGCTGGGGCTGGAGTAATTTTTGTGGCACCTGATAACCAATTTGTTATCCATTTCTCTTATAGGCTTTAATGGAACATAGACAACACCAATAACTTATGTGATTATGGAGCCCTAGTGTTAGGGTTAGAGGCTGCTAGGAAAATGAAAATTAAAAACTTGGAAGTTTTTGGTGACGCAGAGTTGATCATGAGACAGGTTAATCACCAGTATCAGGCCAAACATCCTAGGTTAAGGTCATATCGAAATTGTGTATGGGACCTAATCGGAAAAAAAATCTCCTCTGTTAATGTTCATTTCGTCCCAAGAGCCGAAAATTAGCAGGTGGATGCTTTAGCCAAAGCAGCTTCGACTTTCACACCTCCCACTTCTTTCAAACTTAAATATCATATACAAATGAGACATAGAACTTCCATACCCAATAACATACAACATTGGCAAGTCTTTGAGGATGATGAACAACTCCGAAAATTTCTAGAAACAATAGATGAGTTCGTCGAAACCCGTGTTGACCAAGAGAACCAAAATGATCCTATTTGGATCATGCAGGAAGGGGAGGAACCCCAAGAGTTGCAGGATAAAATCGCAAATCACCGGATGTTGGTTTTAAAAAATAATCATATACCCAAGGGCCTGATTCCCTTAGAAAGGATTTTTAGTCATGATGACATCCCTTTGAAGACTACCTTACAGCCTCAGCCAGAGGAAGTCAAAGATTGCAATATAGGTTCTGATGAGAGCCCCAGACTAGTGAAAGTGTCTAGGTACCTGTCTCCCGAAATCAAGAGTAAATATGCTGAGTTGCTTAGAAAATACAAGGATGTTTTTGCCTGCTCTTATGACGAGTTGAGAACTTATGATACAACCATCATGGAACATAAAATCCCACTAAAACCAGGCATCAAACCTTTTAGGCATAAATTCAGGAAGATTAACCCTATCATGTTACCGGTGATAGAAAAAGAAGTCAAAAAACTCCTGGATGATAAAATCATAGTTCCACTGAGATACTCTGAGTGGGTAGCCAACTTGGTCCCAGTAAGAAAGAAAAATGGCGAGATCAGACTGTGCGTCGATTTCAGAAACCTGAATCGATCATCACTCAAAGAAAATTACCCATTGCCTAAGATAAGATGGATCACGTCTTAGAAAAAGTGGTTGGAGCTAACTGAATGTCTATGATTGATGGTTTTTCAGGTTACAATCAGATCGCAGTGCATCAAGACGATAAAGAAATGACTGCTTTCACTACCCCGTGGGGTACTTTTATGTACGATAAAATGTCTTTTGGTTTGATGAATGCAGCGGATACTTTCCAATGGACCATGGATATCACTTTCGTGGGTGAAAGGGATAATTTTTTTGTTATCTACCTTGATGAACTGACCGTGTTCTCCAAATCTGATGCCGAACATCTAACACACCTTAGGAAAACCTTTGAGAAATGCCAAAAATTTCGTTTGTCACTCAACCCCAAGAAGTCTCATTTCGCAATGCAAGACGGTAGGCTCTTGGGCCATATCGTGTCTAAAGAAGGAATAAAAATCGATCCAAAAAGGGTTGAAGCAATAGACACTATAAATTTTCCTAGAAATGTAAAAGAAATCTAGTCTTTTTTAGGAAAAAAAAAATTCTTAAGGAGATTCATTCCTAACTTTGTTGAGATTGTAAAATTGATAACAGATATGCTCAAAAAGGACAGTGAGGTGAGATGGACTAGCAAAGACAAAGCGTCATTTCAACGCATCAAAAAAGTAATAAGTGAAGCACCGGTCTTGGCAAGTCCAGATTACATGAAAGAGTTTTTGATTTTTTCTTTTTCCTCAGAACATACCATTGTAGCTGTCTTGTTACAAAAAAACGAAGAAGGTTTTGAGCGGCCTATTGCGTTTTTTAGAAAAATCCTCAGAGATGCTGAGTTGAAATATGATATAATGGAGAAACAGGCCTACGTAATGGTGAAGTCTCTGAAGGCTTTCAGAATTTATGTGTTACATGCAAATATCATAGCCTATGTATGCTCTAGCTCTGTTAAAGACATCCTTGTGCAACCAAACAATGATGGAAGAAGAGGCAGGTGGTCAGCTAAGATCCAGGAGTTTGATCTAGAAGTCAAGCCAACTAAAATTATCAAAGGTCAAGGTTTAGCCAAATTGCTTGCTGAATCAAATTTAAAAGTGCTTGGGATAAATCGGCTGCAAGAGGATGAGGGATTCCTGGAAATAGACGAGCTTGATATCACTGTACCTACAGCCGAAATCCAAGATAATTTTTTAGTTTCAGCCTGGTATCGCGACATTGTCCATTACCTATTCACGCTTCAATGTCCTAGTGAGTTAACCCCGTCAAAAACTAGGACGCTAAAGTTACATGCTGTAAAATACTGTATCTTAGATGCTAAGTTGTTTTGGAAAGATCCCTTGGGTTTTCTACTGAGGTGCTTGGTTGAGACTGAAACGGAAGGGGTTATAGATGAATTCCATGTCGGAATATGTGGAGGACATCATGCTTGGGGAGAAACAACATATAAAATATTAAGAGTCAGATACTACTGGCCCAAATTGTTCACAGAAGTGAACACTAAAGTTTGAAATTTCGTCCCATGCTAGTTGTTCACAGGAAAATAGAGAGTCCCAGCTTTACCCCTGATTCCAGTTAAAACCGAAGCCCCGTTTCAGCAATGGGGACTTGATTTCATCGGAGAAATTCATCCACACTCTAATGCGCAACACAAATGGATCCTAACTGCTACTGATTATTTCACTAAGTGGATAGAAGTTATCCCCACAAGGAACACAATTGAATCAGTAGTAATCGGTTTCTTGGAAGATAATATCTTATCCAGATTTGGTTTCCCTCGAGAAATAGTCACTGACAACACGCAGGTTTTTAAATTGATGGCCATGATAAATTTTTGTCAAAAATATAACATCATACTAGGGCACTCTACAGCTTACTACCCCCAAGGAAATGGTCTGGCTGAATCATCCAACAAAAGCCTGATTACTGTGATAAAAAAGGTTTTGACTGAAAACAAAAAAGTGTGGCATACCCATCTAAAATATGCTTTATGGGCCAACAGAATAAGTACCAAAAGATCAATCGGGATTTCCCCTTTCCATATGGTATATGACACTGATGTCGTTTTCCCAATAAATCTTTCTCTGTCAGTAATGAAACTTTGGCAAGATTCCAATGAAGAGCCCAATGACGTTACCAGGAGAATAAACCAGATGGTCGAAGTCCAGCAAAATAGGGCCGAAGTAAATGAAAGGTTGCAAAGGTATCAGGACAAAATGAAATCCTTATTCGATCAGAAAGCGAAAGATAAATAATTTCTCCCTGGCAACTTGGTCTTAAAATGGGAAGTAAGAAAGGAAGATGCTGGAAAACATGGCAAATTCGATCCAATCTAGTCCTGTCCATACAGAATTTCGGCCTTGGAAGGAAAAAATGCTTGGTTGTTAGAAAACCTAGATGGAGACATTCTTAATGCCCCTGTATATGGGTGGCATCTCAAACACTTCATGCAATAATGTGTTTCTAAATTATCATTGTATATACCGGTTTGTTTTCATGCTTTTGTAAATAAAAATAAATAAATAAATAAATATATATATATATATATAT
>ML804465.1:65631-95731 GCA_009831015.1 Picea engelmannii
TATTAAAACATGTATATAAAATAATAATAAAAACAAAAGCTTCTTTCATGTCATTTCTTAAGGACTGTAATGTTATATTATTTGCAGGAAAAGTTCATCACAAGACAACATACTTGAGGTACTAAAAGTCCCAAAATGCGTAGGTACTCATGTCAAGCCTCTCACAATGAAAAAGGTAATGAACGAATAATCTTTGGACTAGCAATATAAGAGCTCGTAAAGGTATGAAATCCCATTTTTTTTTTTTTAATTCTGGATAAAAACTATATAAAGTACAATAAATAAATCATCGTTGTAAAAAAATGAAAAAAAAAAAGTATCTCCAAGAATAGCCATATGTACAATAACTTTCCTAAAGCCCCTTTACCCTCCTCCTTGGCCACAGTAAATCCTTTTCTCGCCGGATCACAGACGTCTAATCAATGAAATTTCCTGAGAACGGAGGGGTCTCGCTTCGGTCATTGGAAACTCTCGAACATATTTCCAAGAAAGAGAGCAAGTTGTGTTTTTCATTTTTTGACTCTGGATGGATCGTAAACATGTCTAGGTTAATCCTAACCTTATTCCTAACAGGAATAACTGATTGATTTTTCTCAAGGAAGTTCCCTAGACTAAAGGTCAAAAAGTTTTCGTTAAGAAGTCCTCTTAAACCCTTGATTTTTGAAAGCAGGTGAGAAGATTGACCCAGAGTGATTTAAATGAGTTTATAGACTTTGATCCTTTTTCAAATAGATATCTTCCCAAATGTATTGCATACTCATTGATTGCCCCCACTTTAGGTCTAAAAAAAAAAAAAAAATTATATGGACAGATGGTGAAAGGAAATTCAATATCTATTGCCCCCATCTAGTTCAAATAGATGAAGAAAGGAAATTCATACTTATTGATTTCCCTCATCTCAGCATTTAAATGCTTGCGAAAAATGAAGTGGTGAAAGGAAATTCAATGTGGGAAGTCATATAACTTCACCGGGGTACTGAACAGGCTCGCTGACAGTGAAGCAATATCCTCATATCTGATAAAAGTTGTTATACGTGAGTTAAAAGGTACTCTGGTAATTTATCTTCTTTTCAGCTGGATTCTATCATAGGTTTCTAAGATCTCCTTATCAGACGCAATGTAAATACTTGCCTTGATGCAAACAGAATCACGAAAATCCTGATAAGATTGATTAATTGGGTTTTGATTATCTTACACAGTTTTGAGGTGGATAAGAAATCTATTGAAAACCTGGGTCGGGATAGTCAGAATTTTTGTTTTTGTAGAGTTTTCAAGGTTGACGTTGAGACCCTAATTTTGTTCAGTTTTTTCTCCTTATTTGTCTCATAGAGCCAAATCTTTGACTCCATTACCCAATGAAGGCACTTGGTCTACATGTTCTTCTCGTCCCACAAGGAGACGAAATCCCTAGATGGAGCCTAATGTTGACACGAAGATTAATTTTTCCACCCTTCAAAAATAAAGCTTCATCTTTTCCTCAGTCATGGAGCCACCCTTAGTCTGAAATAGAAGGGTGTCGGAATCACCCGTTCCTTTTCGGGTTTTAAAATTAGGATTCTTCTCGAGGTGTGATCTTCAACTATCCCTTTTTCCCGGTGCCGAAATCCTGAAGCCATTTCAAAATATTAGGAAATATAAAGTAAAAAGGTGGAAGGAATGAACGTTACTTTTTCCGTTGTTTACCACAAAGAACTCTTTAATTCGTAATTAATCAAATCCCTAAACCCAATTATCTCTCCCTCAGTTTTTCGCGTTTTGGTGTTCTCTCTACTAAAACGTTTTCAAACTCTTCTCCTTCGAACTCCCGGTCCTCGTTTTTTCGAAAAGTAAAAATTAAAAAGTAATTGTTTTCTAATCATGATTAATTAAAAGTTGTTTTAATACGAATGATTGGTGCCTCGCTGATCCCATCACAATTTCGTGATCTGGGGTTTACTTGTGACATATCCCCTGTCACCAGGATCCCCGAAGTTCCAAAATACGAAATCGTTATTGGTGCCTCATTGATCCTATCGCAATTTCGCGATGTGGGGTTTACTTGTGACATATCCCCTGTCGCCAGAACCTCTGAAGTTCTGAAATGCGAAATCGTGTTTCACGCCTTGCTAATCCCATCGCAATTTCGCAATCTGGGGTTTACTTGTGACATATCCCCTGTCGCCAGGATGCCCGAAGTTTCGAAATGCAAAATCGTGTTTTCTTCAAAAAAAACATAAGATTAAAATATTAAACTGTTTGCAAAACACAATTAATGATGAATAAGCTGCTTTTTGCTTTTCAGGAATTAAGGAAGGCAGTGATTTTCGGGTTTTCAGCTTCGAAATCGTCGATATACGACAGCATTAATAACGGGTAAATGCAAATATTTTTGACATGAATTCGTATCTCTAAGCATATCTTTCAAATTAAAGAATTTATTTTTCATCGATGGTATCAGTACGCCCACTACAGCACAAAGTTAGAAATTAATAAAGGTCATGTGTGTCGAAATTCATTCTTAACCTTTACCCCTCTAGCGAGTCACATTTGTCCAGATTTATACATTTTTCTCTGTAAACAGGTTTCTGGTCCAGTGTAACTACCATGGCGCCCAAGAAGGCCACCAAGAAAAGCGAGGAAGTTGCAAAGGTCTCGAGCCCAGACGGAGATGTTGTATCTGATACAATACCGCATGCCATTGATTCCATAAAATCTTGGAGGCAGATTTTTGAAACTCTCGATTATGAGATTAAGAACTTCCCCCATGATGACGACAACAAACTCTAGGATATAGCAGAGTCTGAACTTCACAAGGTGGCTACGCGTCCAAGACTCCTAACTTACAATGACATGATCAGTTGGGCTTTAGAACGAGCAAACGTGCAGACAAGGAGCATTCTAGACAACCGAGGGGTCGTCATCGACTCCTTCAGACCAGAACATATACAAGTAATGTATAAACTATCTTTCTGTCCCAAATACATCTATAATAAAGATTTGGTTAGTGAGTTTCATAGGAAATAATGTTTTGAGTCAAACCAAATGTATCTTGACATAATAAAGGACTGGTGGAGAAACAAAGCAAAATTTAGGGCCGACACACATGGTGTTTATTCCACGACATCCTTAAACAAGTATATGGTTTATGTGGCGATGATGTTATGTAGGATTTTTGGTAAATAAAGTCCTACCCACTTCCCAGCGGAATGGGTACCTCTTTTGCATGAGGTCGCAGAAGGTTACAGCTTCAATTGGGATATAATTTATTCGATAACATAGCGAGGGAGGTTATGGAGTATCAGACTGCAAGATCAAAAGGCCAAACAATAGCCTTTTATATGTCTGCATACATCATGGATGCTATATGCTTCTCAACTCCTTTCCCTTTGATGAATTGGAGTTGGAATCCGACTTACCCAGAGCCTATTCATGAATATCATTCTAAAATTTGGGAAGAGAATGCCAAAGATTCATTCTATGAGATTTTTAATTTCGTGGTAATACCACTACACCTAATGTTATATGAATGTAAACCCCCCCGCATTTCAGAGTTGGTCATCGGGAGCCTTCGGTCAATTGCTAACTGGTTTATGGAGGATAATTTCTCCTACATCATAGTTTTTGGATGTTCAATTCCTCCACATGTGCTCCCAAAATTCCTCCCTAACAGACTAGTGTGCAGGTAAGTAGCTTATCAAATAGTAACGGGTGGAATCGAGATAGAATTAAAGACAGATCAAAAGAAATCTTGGTCTGTTTTTCCCGTTGAGATTGGAAAATTTTCACTTCTCAACTTGGGTCATTCCAAGGTTGAAGCGACAGCACTAGAGGGGGTCAAATTGGTATACCTCGAGCACAGGAAGCACAATCCTTACCAGTTAGTGGGCAAACACATGACCCACTGCAATATGAAAGCATATGAACATGAGGAGTCCCATTGGGATGACATGTTCAAAGGGACTAAGACTTATAAAGAGGTGTTAGAACGAGTACAGAGACTATTTTTCGACCTGCAAGCTATTTTTCGGACCTTTCAGAAGCATAGATGGAGTGGTCTACCCAAAGTACTGCAAGGAGAATCAATCACCCTCCCCCGTGAGCAAGAAAATGTTCCCCCAGGATTCAAACAGGAATCATAGAAGAAGGGAAATCCTGAAAAATCCCCACAGGATACGAAAAGGCCCCCACAAAACAAAAAGGCCTTATAGACAAAAAAACCAGAGACAGAAGCACAGAGGAGGTTCGGGAGACCTCCCGAGTCCAGTAAGATTACTCCCCCTTCATCACCTGGTGTTGATGTCAATACGCCTAAGGTGATAGGAGGGAAATGATATACAAAGCTAGGAAGTCCCATAGCTTCCTTAACCCCCTTATAATTCACTTTTGGATTCCCACATACAGGATCCCTATTTGTTGATGACCTCACCTCTATCTCCATAGATTAGATTCCTCCTTCTGATTATTTTTTCAGCAGAAAAAGGAAGGCCATCCTGAAACAAGAGATGTATATCAAGGAGGGGAGTATGGTAAAAAAGCATAAAGTCTTTATAGATTGACAGAATTTGGAGGAGGAAGATTTCACTACAGAGATAGAAAGTTCCATGGGAGCCATGGCAACAACAAAATTTTTTATCGTGGGAAACATGGGAACAAGGATAAAGAAGAGTAATAACATGATAGCTCAATTACAAGATCAATTAAAGAATGTTGAGAAGCACATCAGAGAAGAGGTGAGTAAAATCTTGGAGTAGACCACGGCTGTCGAAAGGATAGAAATTCAATCACTCAAATCAAGCCTGGACGAAATGAACCAGAGGATACAAGCAAGTCAGGTGCAGGTTGCTTAGGAAAAGGAGCATGCAAAACAGTTACATGCTAAGTTAAATTTGATGGAAGGTCAGGTTATAGATTTAAAGGATTTCCAGACCCTCTCACTGGAAATTCATACAAAGATAGAAGCCGAGTAGCAGGGACTAATCTCCAAACTAGGGATCATCCAAAATTACCTTCAAGAGGTAAGAGAATCTCTTGATAATATTATTTTACTAGAAAAGGAAGCTAAAGAAGCAAGGAATACTTTCCAGAAAGCAGTTGCATGTTCAGGGAATAAAGAGGCAATGAAAAATATAAAGCTCTCTGTCACAGAAAAAATAAAAGGAGACATCATGCTCAAGGTATGGGAAACAAATATGTCTGACAGAAAGAAGATAGTCAAAGAAATCAAAGATGATTGTGAAGGAATCTTTGATTCTTTGGATAAGCAAGCATTAGGGATTGAAAAAGATGACTGCTCTGAGTCACTAGGGCAGATAAACATTGAAAAGCAGCAGTTGGACTGCAAAGAAGGTTTGAAGAAGATTCAGACTGAAATTTTACAATTGAAAGAAATCGATGTCAACCTAATAAATAGATGGTTGGTACAGCCCAGTTTAAAATATCAAGTGATCAAGTTTTTCGACCAAGGTTTTGAAGACCGGTTCCCAAAGGTACAAAGAAAGGTTTATCTGTTTGAGACTAAAGATCTTCCAACACCTCCTAGAAACTTTGTTCATTTTCTGGAGAAATGTATTGAATGTGTAGCATCAAAGGAGGGAGATGTTAGAAAAACAGGACCGTGGAGAAATAAAAAAAAAAAAAAGAGGAAACAAAACACAGAAGATACACAATACAATAGAGACACAGATTTACGTGGTTCACCCAGTGTGGGTTACGTCCACCAAAGAAATTTTCAGGTCCTTCCTTAATTATTATCTAGCATATGAAGGGATACAACCTACAACAAACCCGTTGTAACTTCCTCTTCTTTCTCTCACAGTATCCTATCTCAGAATACAATATTCATCGTCAACCATAGCCGCAATACATTTCCCTCATAAAAGAGGGTTGTCCTTATAGGGTAAAAAACCCTAACATAATCTCTATCATTAGATCTACGACCTTATAATGAACGGTCTAGATTTACAATGAAATTACAATATACATTTACAAGGCAATTTTTCCTTCGGGGGCTTCACCCCCAAACCCCCGCTGGGGGCCCGCTTGTCCTCAGACCCCCCAGCCAGGGGGATAGCCCCCCACATACCTTGTAGAGGGGGTACCCCCCCTCTGCACTCCCCCGTGTGGAAGAGTGTACATACTTATGGGGTGTAAATACTTCATGCGGCATAAACACGACTGAAAGTAAAAGACCTCTGAATCAGGAAGATAATCAGGCTCCACAACCAACAATATCCCACTTGGAGACTGATCTCAAAAACTCCACCGTTGTTGTATATGCTAGACTCTGAACCTTCTTGGACCTGGAAAATTTCTCATCTTCATCTTCATTCTTGAAGACCAACTGAAACTGAGCAGGAACTCAGTTTCTCCCTGGTTACTCCCTTTGTTAACATATCTGCAGGATTTTGGCTAGTGTGTATCTTTTCCAAGTTCAAATGTCCATCTTCCAAGGCAGATCGTATGAAGTGGTACCTCAACTGTATATGCTTAGTATTCGAATGGAAGGCTGATTTCTTTACAATATGAATTGCACTCTCATTGTCACAGTACAACTTGCTATTCTCCTGTTTCTTTCCCAATTCCTCCATAAACCTTTGTAACCAAATCATATCTTTACTAGCCTCTGTACTAGCAACATACTTTGCCTTTGTTGTTGAAAGTGAAACAACCTTTTGCAGTTTCGAAATCCAACTTACTGTTGTTCCACCTATAGTAAAAACATACCCTGTGGTGCTCCTCCTGCTGTCTTTATCACCTTCCATATCTGAATCAACATATCCCTGTAGAAAAGTGTTTGAATGCCCAAAATATAATGCATGAGTAGAAGTACCTCTCAAATACCTGAGAATCCACTTTACTGCCTCCCAATGTTCTTTACCTAGATTGTTCATATACCTACTCACAACTCCCACTGCATGTGCAATATCTGGTCTTGTGCAAACCATTGCATACATCAAGATGCCAATTGTTGATGAATAAGGGACCCTGGACATGTATTCTATCTCCTCCTATGTCTTGGGACACATTTCCTTAGTTAATTTGAAATGGTTGGCCAAAGGTGTACTAATTGTTTTTGCATTTTTCATTCTAAACCTCTCCAACACCTTCTCTGTGTACTCACCCTGAGACAATGTCTGTTTGCGATTTTTCCTGTCTCTTGTTATTCTCATACCAAGGATTTTATTTGTAGGACCCAAATCCTTCATTGCAAATGAATTGGCTAATTTCTTCTTGAGCACATTTACATCCTGCATATTAGACCCTACAACAAGCATGTCATCTACATACAATAGCAAGATAATAAAGCTTCCATTTTCTAGCTTTTTAAAATAAACACAGTGATCATAATGACATCTACTATAATCTTGTTCTGTCATAAACCTGTCAAACTTCAGATACCATTGCCTTGGAGCTTGCTTTAGGCCATATAATCTCTTCTTCAACCTGCATACCAAATTCTCCTTCCCTTTGACTTCATACCCCTGTGGCTGCTGCATATAAATCTCTTCCTCCAAATCCCCATGGAGAAAAGTTGTTTTTACATCTAAATGTTCAATATGCAAATCTTCTACTGCCACAAGACTTAAAATAGTTCTAATTGAAGTAATTTTAACAACAGGAGAAAATATTTCATCAAACTCTATACCTTTCTTTTGTGCAAACCCCTTTACAACAAGTCTAGCCCTATACCGCTTTTCTCCTCCATCTTCTTCCTTCAACTTGTAAACCCATTTATTTTTCAATGCTCTTTTTCCTGCAGGCAACTGAACCAAGTCCCAAGTATGGATATTTACCAAAGAATCCATTTCCTCTTTCATGCCTTGCTCCCACTTCCTTTTGGTGTCCACCTGCATTGCCTCTTCATAACATTCTGGTTCACCAAAATGAGTCAACAATAAATAATACAATGAAGGAGAGTATCATTCAGGGGGTATACTTAAGCTGGTAGATTTTCTAACAACACTTGCAGGTGTTTGAGGTACCTGTTTCTCCTATTGTTGTACATTTTGATTTTTTGGTTCCTTTGGAGTTTAGTTTTCAATGATCTCATCAAGCAATGTGTATTCTTGTTTTTCTTTTTCATGTTTCTTTCCCTGCAACTGATCTTTGTACATGATCTTCTCATTGAATATGACATCTTTACTCCTAATGATTTTGTTATTTTCATAATCCCATAAGCGATAAACAAAATCATTAACACCATATCCAATAAAGGTACACTTCTTGGATCTTGCTTCAATCTTTGTTCTATTTTCTTTATCAATATGGACACATGCTTCACAACCGAAAGTTTTCAAAAAAGAATAGTTTACCATTTTTCCTGTCCATTTCTCCTTTGGAATTCTACCATCCAAAGAGCTTGAAGGTCCTCTATTTATTAAGTAAACAATAGTAGCTATAGCATCTGCCCAAAACTGTAAGGGAAAACCAGCATGCAATCTCATAATCCTTGCACGCTCCATGATTGTCCTGTTCATCCTTTCTGACACACCATTTTCTTGTGGTGTTCTTGGAAATGTCTTCTCTCTACGAATCCCATGGTATGAACAGTAATCATCAAACTCCTTGCTTCAATATTCACCTCCATTATCTGATCTGAGACACTTCAACTTGTTTCCTGTCTCATTCTCAACCAAAGCTTTCCATTTCTTAAAAGTATCAAAAACATTAGATTTTTGTTGAATGCAATAAACCCATTTTTTTCTAGTTGCATCATCAATAAAAGTAATATAATAATGAGAGCCACCAAGAGATGATACTTGAGCCAGTCCCCATACATCTGTATGCACAAGCTCTAACCTTTCACTCTTCTTTTCTTTTCCGACTTTGAGAAATCTGACTCTCTTATGTTTTCCATAAACACAATGCTGACAGAAGTCCAAATCAATTTGTTTAAGATCTGGCAAAAAAATTATTTTGTGAAGTATCTCCATCCGCTTCTCACTCATGTGTCCAAGCCTATGATGCCACAGTGTTGTATCCAATCCTGTAGAAGCTAAAGAGATAGAAGAGTCAGTATTACTGGTACATAAATACAATGCACCTACCTTCTCTCCTTTCGCTATCACCAATGATCCTTTGATGACCTTCCATGTCTTATCTGTAAATATGGATATACAACCTTCACTAGCCAACTGCCCTGTTGAAATTAAATTTTTCCTTAAATATGGAACATGTCTTACTTCTTTCAACAACCATTGGTTTCCAATGCGTTGCTTTATTTTTACCTTTCCCATTCCAACAATTTTGCATGGTGCATCGTCACCCAAAAGAACCTGTCCAAAATCACCTTGAACATAATCTAGAAAAAATTTCCAATGGGGTGTGGCATGAAATGAAGCTCCTGAATCTACTACCCAAGACTTAGAAATATTATCTACAAAAAGAATCAAAGCATCTTGTAACACATCATCTGTTACATTTGCTTTCTGATTTCTCTCCTGCTATCCATCTCTTTGTTTCTTTGGAGCTCTACAGTCTTTCTTCAGATGTCCTTTCTTCCCACAATTCCAACACTCTATATTTCCAAGTCTGTATTTGGATATGCCCTTCCTAGAATTCCCACGGTTCCTGAAACCCTTTCCTCTATCCTTTTGTCTTCCCATGTTCTCCATGTTCAACGGATTTCCTGATGTCTCACCTGTGTTTTTCCGTTGCATTTCCTCACTAAGGATAACACCAACAACATCATCAAATTTAAAGTATTTGAACCAGAGACAGAGTTACTTACAGCCATGACCAAGCCATTCCAGCTTTCTGGCAATGAGCACAAGATTAGAAGAGCCCTGACCTCATCATCAAAGTCCACTTTTACAGAACTTAGTTGATTAGTAACCGTATTAAAATCATTTAAATGATCTGCAACAGACCCGCCTTCCAACATCTTCATATTAAATAATCTCTTCATTAGAAATACCTTATTGGATGCCGAGGGTTTTTCATACAATCTAGCCAATGCGTCCATAAAACCCTTCGTTGTCTTTTCTTTGGAAATATTGAAAGCCACCGACGCTTCCAAGCTCAGCTGTATCGTTCCTAAAGCCTTTTTGTCAAGAATCTCCCATTCTTCATCCTTCATAGCCGCTGGCTTCTTTGCTATTCCTCCCAATGGTAGGAATCGATCCTTCTGATATAAATAGTCTTCCATCTGCATCTTCCATAACTGGTAGTTTTGGCCGTTAAATTTCTCGACCCTAAACTTTCTATCTTCCGACATTGCTCCCACTCGAACCAGGAACCCTCTTTTCCTGCAAGATACCTTTCACTTGGATACCATTTGTTAGAAAAATAGGACAATGGAGCAATAAAATAAAACAAATGTGGAAACAAAACACAACAGATACACAATACAATAGAGACACATATTTACGTGGTTCACCTAGTGTGGGCTACGTCCACCAGAGAAATTTCCAGGTCCTTCCTTTATTATTATCCATCATATGAAGGGATACAACCTACAACAAACCCGCTATAACTTCCTCTTCTTTCTCTCACAGTCGCCTATCTCAGAATACAGTATTCGTCATCAACCATAGCCACAATACATTTCCCTCATAAAAGAGGGTTTCCTTCTAGGGCAAAAAACCCTAACATAATCTCTATCGTTAGATCTGCGACCTTATAATGAACGGTCCAGATTTACAATGAAATTACAATATACATTTACAAGGCAAATTTTCCTTCAGGGGCTTTGCCCCCGAACCCCTGTTGGGGGCCTTCTTGCCCCCAAACCCCCTAAACCCCGCAGAGGGGGTACCCCCTCTGCACTCCCCTGCGTGGAAGAGTGTACATACTTCTAGGGTGTAAATACTTCATGGGGTATAAACACGGCTGAAAGTAAAAGACCTCTGAATCAGGAAGATAATCAGGCTCCACAACCAACATGAGAGAATTTGACTAAGAAATGAAGTATCGTTTGGAAACTCATACTGTTGAAATGATAGATAAACAAAAGTTAATCGTGCAACGGTTAAGGTTGTCGTTTTGTAACTACTTTTCTCCTAGGAAGTAGGAGATTGTTAACCATCAAGTATGGATGACCTTGTATAAATAGGGAACGAAGACTAAAAATGGGCTTTTTGGATCTCTTTGAAAAAGATTGTTGACAAAGTAATTTTGAAGAAACTCTAAATTAATAGAAATGCAGATTGAAGATTCCAGATCTTGTCACTTCTGAGTTATGTGTTTCCCTATCATGTCATCTTTCTTACACATGTTTAATTGATGAATGATTGACCACAATTTAGTGCAACCTCTACTGTGAAAGTTATTATTTTTGTTATTTCAAATCATTTACAGTTTTTCCTCTGTATCCATTATCAACAGATACAAGACCTGTAGATGCTTAGATTTCAACATCATATGCTTCATTAATATTTTTATCATTTCATAGTCTTCTGTTACAATGTGAGATTCCTCTGAAATTGATGCCTCACTTTGCTAATAGCTTTATGTTTTTCTCCATATCATGCATATTTCTTTTCTTTAAAATTTAACTCAGATACAAGAAAAGGCCTACAATTTGATCTGACTATTTATTTGTGTTTTAACATCATTCTTATTACTTTGTGGAATAGAGATAATCAGCCTAAAAAGAAAACACAGAATCGTATCCTCCTATACTTTCCTCCTTCATGACAGTACCAGTTTCAAGGCATCCTAACATCGAGCCCGGTCTCTCGGATCAAACCAGCATTGCTCTAAATTTATTTAACACTATTTTACAAACAACAAATAACCGGGTTGACTTAGAATTTTCATGGGCAGCAATTGAGAGAAATATCAGTATCCAGGAAAACTGAAAATTTCAACAAAGACAGTTGAGAAACCGACAATAGCCTTTACCTTTTATCAGTATTTTTCTATTCTTATCTCCCTCTGTTTTTTCAGATGCCTTGACAGTATACTTTAAAGCCTTAAATTATAATCTCAGTAACAACACACACATCCCCATGAATTTAATCAACACCCATAATTTATTGGGACTCCCCCGACCATCCTAAATTTAACAAGGGGGGGGTTTGAGTAAGTGGTTTACCAAGGGACACTTTTCATCATATGTTGAACTCAGAATCCCCCTCCCAATACCACTTACCACTCTAGGGTGGTCTGAAAACCTCTTCCCCCCCCAAAAAAAAAAATGTTTTCCCCAAAATTAAAACCACTTTTTGCCAGTTTTACCAGTTCACTTCCGAGAGCGTTTTCGGCAAAACCAGAAGGAATTTTGAAAAATCGATAGAGGTTTTTCTCCGAAATGGGATGAAGAACAAAATTGTCTCTGATTTTTCTCATAGGTGTTAGAAGTTGGGATAATTGAAGCCATCTTTGAGCACCACTTTTTAGGTTTCCAGTTTTCCTGATTTTGTAATGTTTTTGCAGGAGTTGTTTCGGAGAGATGGAGATGAATTTGGAAAAGTACAAAGAGGTTTTTTTCTAGGACATGATCATATACAATAACCTCTTTCAATTTTCACATAGATATCATATTTTGGGAGATACGAATGTCTGAGTTGACCCCTATTTTCAGAAGTTCATCCCACCTTTCATGGAAAACAGTTCAAAATTTTCAAGGATTTGTTTCTATTTTTTGTCGAGGTTGTAATGCTCTAACAATCAACCCCATGGTTGGGCCAACATTACTACGTGAAAAAAAAAACTACTATAACTATAGCACTCTTTCATACTGTAACACCCCCATTTCGGGCCGAGTAGGCACTACTTCGTGGAATAACAATCTCATACTTAATTCTATATATAAGACATGCATTTAAGAAAATGAAACACATTTAAACTTAGAGAGTAAACATAAGAATTACTGCTATTATAAATAATCAATGGATTTAACATTAATTCGTATGCACAGCAGAATACATGATAAATATAAATACATAGACATGCAAAAACGTAATTAAAACATCATCTCGTACTTATCTTTGAAACGATGGTAATTCCATCAACCAGGTGCAGGCCTTCCACGAACCTCCCAGCCTTAGACCACACTGCTCATCAAGCTCAGCAGTGGTCACCCCTGAGCTGGGACGAAGCTCCACCCCAAGGCAAGGAATCCTAGGCTAGGCTGAGGTTACAGGGAAAAACACTTGGTCACAAGGAAGGAATTCTCTCCCAGGATCCACTCATACTCACTGCCCACAGACTCTCCTTCCCCACATGCATGTTCCACCCCAGGAGTATACACCTTCTCTGTCACCTAGACAGTCCTTCGGTTACTAACCTCCCTTGCCTTGGGTTTCAGCAACAGACCGGACTGGAAGTCTCCGATCTCTGTGGCAGCTACAGGGTTCCTTCCAGGAGTTCTCTCCTTCCTCTGCGCACTCTCTCACCTGGAGAGAGTCGCTCATAGGCCAAGAAACCTATTCTTCCAAATTCAACCACCTCTCTCCCCTGGAGAGAGTGTTGTACGACTGGCCAACAAGCCACACAGGGTCAAACACTACACGTCCACCACAGTCAATGGGAGTCCAGACACAAACACCCCAGGGCAGCTACAGACAGGTGCAACAGCATAACCATGCTTAGCAGGGATGGGACACTTCCATTTTCTCAATCTGGAAACATGGGATCGACTCACACTCTGGATTCTTAGGGATGCATGATGAGTTGTCCACACAGGGGTCGATTCTGACTCCACCGTTTAGAACAAAGAAGGGGTGTACTCACTTTTCAGAACAAACACAGACTTTTTCCTACAATTAACATAGGCTTCTGGTTCCGTGGATGTACGGTTCAGAAGGTCGGGTAGAATGGAGGAGGAACCCCCAACATGGATCATCTCAGCCATTTTATTTGCATGTGTCTGGGTTGACATTTGTCACCCATGCAACTGCATGTGTTCCTTCAACATGCGTTCCTTCCATTTGGAAGTTGCTTGACCTTCCAAAAAGAACTTAGGATAAAACATATTATTCACATGTCTTTTGGAATAATATTAAAATATTATTCCCCAAGGACTTAAGCCCCTAGGCTCAACACTTAGTCCATTTTCACATCCATCCCCTAATCCCTTTCCCACTCTGTGGAATCTTAGTCCCCCATCACTCATTTATCGTGGTCGGTCTGCATGCGGTGGTGTTTATATTTTTTATTAATAATGTTCATAGATACATGTACAAAATCAGGTTCTTGGCCTTCAACAATTAAGCTCTCTGGCCTAATAATCACATAATCCCACCAGCTTATATTAACGCGGCTCACCAGCCTATAAAAACATAATTACAATTCATTTCATAAACATGATTTACAACAGGGCTCGGCCCTGGGGACATTACAATTCCCCTCCCCTTATTTTTGCACTGTCCTCAGTGCAACTTTACACTGCTTCTACAAGCTTTTCAAAATTTTCAAAAAGATGTGGTTACTCTACTCGCATAACATCTTCATGTTCCCATGTCGCATCCTCAGGACCGTACCAGGTCCACTGGACCTTTACAAGCCCTATAGCTCGATTCTGGAGTTGTTTGTTTTTCCTGTCTAATATGCACACATGATGCACTCGCAGGACACCTTCTTGTTCCACCTGAATCACATTCCAATCAATAACATGATTAGCATCAGGTATATATTTCTTAAGTAATGAAACATGAATAACATTATGTATAGTCATAGATGCAGGTAATGCAAGCATATATGCAATTGGCCCAATCATTTCCAGGATTTCAAATGGCCCACAAAATCTGGCTACCAACTTGGTGCAACTTCCCAACTTCAGGGAACTCCTGTTAGTTTTCACTTTCAGGAAAACATGATCACCCACTTTGAATTCTCTATGGGTTCTACTCTTATCAGCATAACTTTTCTGCCTGTCCTGGGCAGCTTTCAAATTCTGCTTAATTTTTATCATTTGGTCCTTCATCTCCTTGAGCAACTTTGGCCCAACTACTGCTCTGTCATTTGTATTATCCCAACTCACTGGAGTGTTGCACTTTCTTCCATAAAGTGATTCAAATGGGATCATCTTCAACGATGCATGATACCCATTGTTGTAGGCGAATTCTACCAAATGCAGGTAGTCTTCCCATCTTGATGGTTTGTCCATCACGTACATTCTCATCATGTCCTCTATTACTCTGTTCACCCTCTCTATCTGTCCATCAGACTCGGGATGATACGTTGTACTAAAATTCAGATTCATTCCGAATCCTTTGAACAGTCCTTTCTAGAAATTCGAGGTGAATTTCGGGTCCCTATCAGACACAATCGTCTTAGGAATTATGTGCAAGCGTCCCACTTCTTTTAAGAAGATATCAACAACATCTGTTGCCTTGTGAGTGGTTTTCAGTGGAATAAAATGGGAAGCTTTTGTAATCTTGTCCACCACAACCATGATCGAATCATGCTACTTGCTCATTCTGGGCAATCTTGTAATAAAATCCATGGTCACCATTTTCCACTTCCATTCAGGAATGGGCAAAGGTTGCAGCAACCCTGTTGGGTGCCTATGCTCAGCCTTAACTTTCTGGCATTCCATACATCTGGCGATGTATTCTGCGATCTCTCTCTTCATACCCAACCAAAAGTAATGGCTCTTGACTGCTGCCACAGTCTTCTGATATCCAGGGTGTCTAGCATAAGTCACGTTATGCATTTCTCTTAGAATCGCAAGTTTCAAACCTTGGACATTGGGTATATACACTATGTTTTTGTACACAAGTATTCCCTCAGCTTCCAAGGTGTAATTTTCCTCTTTCTGTGGTCTCTCACTCTGTTGTAGATTTTCTACCAAGTCTCTGTACTGCAAATCTGCATTTTTAGGTTCCAAAATTCTATCCTTAACATCAGTCCTGTACATGCTAATGGCTGAAGTATGTAAGTAGTGCACCTTTCTGCTGAGTGCATTGGCCACCTTTTTTTCCTTCCCTTTGATATGCTTGATATCAAAGTCGTATTCACACAGAAACTCCATCCACCTACTTTGTCTAGCGTTTAAAGTTGGTTGATCAAACAAATATTTCAGAGCGTTATGGTTTGTTCTGAGTTCAAACCTCTTTCCCATGAGGTAATGTCTCCATTTCCTCAGAGCGTGAATGATTGTTGCCAACTCCAAATCATGGGTTTCATAGTTCTTTTCGTGCTCTTTTAATTTCCTCGACTCATAACAGATTACGAATCCATTCTGACTTATGACCCCTCCCATTCCTTTTGGCATGCATCAGTGCATACTATGAAATCCACATTTGAATTTGCAATCCTCAAGATTGGAGTGTTGGTTAACAACTGCTTCAATCACTGGAAACTTTTCTCACACTCTTTAGTCCACTGAAACTTTTTCTCCTTCCTTTGAAAGGAAGTGATAGGGTGAGCTATCTTTCAGAACCCTGCTATAAACCTTCTGTAGTAGCCCGCCAAACCCATAAAGGATCTGACTTCCACCACATTCCTTGGCACTGACCATTCTTGGATGGCCTCAACCATATCAGGATCCACAACGATCCCTTCTTCTGAAATAATGTGCCCCAAGTAATGGATCTGCCTTTGGTAAAATGAGCATTTGCTCAATTTAGCATACAATTGGTGTCCTCTCAACACTTGCAGCACCAGTCTAAGGTGTTGTTCATGCTCTTCCTCTGACTTGGAATACACCAAGATGTCATCCAGGAAGACTATGACAAACTTGTCTAAATAGTCCCTGAATACACCATTCATCAAGCACATAAAAACAACAGGTGTGATTGACAGTCCAAATGGCACCACTGTGAACTCGTAATGACTGTACCTTGTTCTAAAGGTGGTTTTGCTGATGTCCTCATCCTTTATTCTTACCTGGTGATATCATGATCTGAGATCTATCTTCGAAAATATTTTCGCACCCTTCAATTGATCGAAAATATCATTGATCATCGGCAAAGGATACTTGTTCTTGAAAGTTACCTTGTTCAACTACCGAAAATCAATGCACAACCTCAATGTCCCATCATTTTTCTTCACGAACAGAACTGGGGCACCCCAAGGTGACACGCTGGGGTGAATGTACCCCTTCTTCAGAATCTCTTCAAGCTGCAATTGCAACTCTTTTAGCTCTGGTGTACTCATTCTATAAGGAGCTTTCGACATTGGAGCTGCTCCAGGCATCAAATTTATAGAAAAATCAATGTCTCTCTTCGGAGGTAGTCCGGGTACCTCCTGAAATATGTCTTTGAACTCTGTGAGTACCTCATGGTCTCTTTTATCACCCCATAAATTATGGGAATCAACTGATGACTTGGATATTATCTGTATCTAGTGTTTTTGTTGACAAATGATTTTTCATTCTGCAAATAAAAAGAAAAGGAAAAAGAAAAGAAAAAAGAAAAGACAAAGAAAAAGAAAAAGAAAAAAAAAAGGGCATAAAAGAATTGAAACAAAAGCCCCATGCAATAATAGTAACTTGGCCATACCTTTCAAGCATGGCCAAGTTCTTTTTAAATTTAATGTTGCTAGGTTAGTGAATAAATCTGACCAGACTGTCTAATCCTGGTCAGATAGCCCTTAGGTTAGATTAGTGAATAAATCTGACCAGACTGTCTAATCCTGGTCAGATAGCCCTTATAGGTTAGATTAGTGAATAAATCTGACCAGACTGTCTAATCCTGGTCAGATAGCCCTTAGGTAGAGTAATTTCTTAACCCAACAGTTTAATCTCGGTTAATTGTCCTAGGAAGATAGGTTAGCATGTAGGTTAGTTGCTTCGTTTGCTTCACCACCAATGAAACCAGATTGATGAAAATGCTACACCATGTCTCCATTTCCTAAGAATAGTTTAAACGATGTCCCCTTGGTGGTGTCTATGTGAAAGGATTGGGAAAAACCCATAAAATGCACTTATCCTAAGTTTTCCCGACACATACTTTTTCCACTCCTGATTTATATTTCCTACACTTATCAGCGGTCCAGATCATGGCACCCAGATCTACCGTGCACAGAGCATTATGGACCCCCCTAGTGTTCTGCTTTTAACCAGGGGGGGGTCCGGAATGAGTAATAAATAACGTGCTAAGATCTATGGCCAGGAAACGGGTGCGCAGATCAACGGTTTACAATGGGTTTCGGACCCCCCTTGATGTTCTTCTTTTAACCAAAGGGGGGGGGGATCTGGAATGGATATTCCCTCTGACGGACCTCTTGTCATAGGTGGCACAAATCTATTGGTTCTGAAGTCTTTTCACCATATGCCATATGACAGCCTCCATCACTCACGGACGTCATCCTCCACTGATTCCACTTATTCTGCTTGTTCCCGAGTTGTGTCCCATCCCATAACTGTTGTCAGTCCCTCACCCCTTTCACTCATGAACAACCCCTTATTGTGACTTTTACCACAAATCCTTGGCCACCATGTCACCTGTCTGTATGCTTTGGCCACCGTCACCTACCACCTCATCCAAAGTGGCCTGTTGTCCATTTATTATAGGATAACATACCCGTTATCCTGCTGACATGTCTCCCACGTCCAACCGACCCCAGTTTTGAATAAAACTATCGTTATTCCCCTTTCATTCGTTATTCGTCCATCGCGCCAGAAAACTTACCTCTTATTCCTCCATTGCTTCCCTGTCGCCTTCATCCACAGTTAATCGACCCCACTAACATATTGTTTATTGCAGGTACTGTTGCAGAGATGGCACCAAATCCAAGGCCAGCGGAAGGAGAAGAGAATCCTTTTCTTCCTCCGCCTGTTGACTTGGAAAAAATCCCATTGGTGGATAAAGACAGGTTGATCGTAGATACCATTTGCAACTTCAATTTTTCAGACCTCCAGTCATGGCTCCGGGAAGTGTTCCTGGACCAGAGCGATGAAATTGGACTCTGGGAGTCCAATTTACCCCTTTACCTTTTTCCCCAGATCCACCATTTCCCTGAATTCGCGCTGAAATGCCAAGCCCACTATATTCCCGAACAGCGAGTCGTTGTATCCTCATCCGGAGACACCCTGTTTTTCATCACTCTCGAAGACATAGACCAGATGATGCAAATTCCCCGTGTTGAATTTGCGTCCCCTTTCAATTTAGAAATCCTCACTGAGTTATATCAGAAAATGAATTTTCCCCAGAGAGCTCAGATATTCGAGCTCTTCCTCCCCACTTCCGCTCAATTCCCTTCCACAAATCCCCCTTACTCGTCATCCATGTTCTCCACCAAGGGAGACCAAATCATTTCCTCCCTTTGTGCCCTGCTAGGTTACTATTCCGACCAATGGGTAGATGAGCCCATCCTGGGTTTTCTGTCCATTTTCTCAAATGATGAAAAGCCCACAACGGAGTTCGACTACAGCACCTTCCTGGCCAATAATATTCACGAACAGTTCGTGAATTTTTGCACAGAGGGCATGTTCAGATATTCTTCTATACTGGCGTACATGTTCGTTTACTTTCAAGAAGATAAATTCAGTTTCTCCATGCAGAAGATGGACGCAAACGGAAGGCCCCAACCAGTCACAGCATGGACTTCTCTGTTGAAGCATAACTCCACAGAGTATAGCTTCAAGGTTTTCATTGATCTTTTCTATCACCTGGTGGTAAGCATGCTGAGCGGCAGGCCCGAGAAACGAATAAATGACGAGGTCCAGAGAATTCTACATCTCTCGGACAATGCAAAGACAGGAGACCGGTTCTTGTATCAAAACCACACTGAGATCAGAGTTTTCGGGTGTGAATTGGCACCCTTCAAGCTGCCAAATTACGTGCCGGTAAGAATCTTTTCATTAGAGTATATTAGACAAATTATGAATTCAGACGACATTCATTTCGTCTCATTGAAGAAAAAACAACAGCTGCGCATCAAGGGGAATATAGGCTCTTTCATCTGCAGCAGTCGTGGCACTGGAGAAGAAGCAGATCGGATGCTGAGAGAGATAAAGTTTTTCTTAAGTTTCCCCTGGCATTACGATCCAAGCGGGATCATTTCAGAAATGCGGGTGAAAAATAAAAACATCCCGTATGCGCATGAGTCAAAGCACGAGATCGAAAAGTTTGCAAATCAGACGGTGTGAGTGCCTGACACCTTGGTCGAAGTGGAACAACAGGTTCCCCCGACCAATGTACTTCCAACTTCCACACCTCAGGTCCCTAAGGAAAAAAGGCCTCGACAAGAGTCATCTCCGCCGGTAACGAAGGTATCATCAGAAGAGTTCCATTTGCACACGAAGAGGCCCAAGACAGTTTCAGTGCCTTGTCCGATTGTAGAACAAGAAGTCCCGCCTACCATAGTAACTACCACAGTAATCAAGCCGGTCATTCCACCCTTTGGTTCGAGCCTTTATCAGGGCATCACCCCAGCAGTGCTAAGGAAATCCTCAGATTCCCCAGTAGACACTCAGACAGGCAAGACTGGGCCCAAGTTGGGCATTTTCGAGAAGTACGATTTAATCAAGAAAAAGAACCAGACCCTCACCAGCAGTACAGATGCCCAGTTTCGGAAGCAGTCGTCCACTGCTCAACATAGAATGCTATCGGCATTTGACACAGAAAAGGGTAGGATGCACACGGCATACCTTCAAGCTTGGGTATCGGATCTCAAGGTAATCTCATACTATAAGAGGGCCACCTTCGAATTTCAGGCGAAGGACGTGCACCCAACAGATCAGATGGATCTGCACAAACAAATAGGGGAGATGGTTTTCCACACATTGGCACATGCTTCAGCTTCTGCAGTAAAATTTCAGGTATCATTGAATAATGCTCAAACGCAGCTCAAGTTGGAGAAAATATCTTCTTTTGCAAGGGACAACAATCAAAACTTTGGAGGAGCTGGTCCTCAAGATTGGCTACGATCCCTCAAATGTCAAAGCTGCAGAGGATATGATAAAGAAAAATAACGCAGATATTGTTTCCTTGAGGAAACAGTTGAAACTCCTGCCCACAGAAGACTCACGGGCTAAGGAGATAGCAGAGAAGGAAGGTGAGAAAGACGAAATTCTCAAGCTGCTCATGGAGAAGAATGCACAACTCAAAGAGATGGAGGTTGAGATGGAGAGATTACTAAAGGAGAAGGAGCAGATGAAGCCAATGGAAGTCATTCCATTGAGTTTCATTCCTATCTCAGGAGCAAGCACAGCAACAGTGACAGCAATCCCATCTGCAACTCCAGTGACACTGCAAGAAGGGACAGTTGACCTTGCCAAATCCATGGAGAAAATGAACCTGTAAGAGACAGAAATCAGTAGGCTGAGGAAGGAAGTTGAGAACCTACAAGAACTCAAAACTTCTTTCCAAACCAGTCTATCCAAAGATAAGCAGGTAACTGAGCAGCTAAGGAAGAAACTACAGCAGCTCCAAAAACAAACAGTGGCAGGGAAGACTTTGGCTGAGGTCAAAGAGAATGTATGGACAGACATCATAAAGTCCATAAATGAAATATGGCCAATGATCCAGATTATGTTTGAACAGAATGAGTTGGTCCAGAGGAGCCAACAGGCCATTGAGAAGATTAGAATAGAGTTGGGAGACATGCCAACACAAGAAAATGAGATCATCAGATTCTTAAATTCTAAAAACAGAGAAGAGCTATAAGAACTGAAGATCGAGGACAGAACAGAGACCATAATTGAGGTAAAAAGGGTTTTGACTAAGAGAAGTCTAATGCTTCAGCTGGAAGAAAAGGTTCAGGTCATGGACCAAGGAGTACAAAGGCTCTTCAATAAAATTGATACTCTCCAAAAGAAAGGTCTACCTGGTCTGAAAGTCATTAATGATAAATTAATGACACTCCTAGATTATAAAAAGAGATCGTCTGAAGTGTCTAAAGACAGTTTGAAGTTTGCTGACATACAAGAGAGCATCACTGGCAAAGCATTCCTGGACGCCCTTCAGTTGGACATCAGTATCCAACATGAGATTCGATACATTTTCCTCACAAAGCCCACGTTTGCTAAATATATGGAAATGGATGAAGTGTATCGGAGACTAATCAAAGTCACTGTGCCTAGTCATATCAGATGGGAGGAGCTCTGCGATCTGCTAGATTAATAGACGAGTTGTCCAGGTCCAGTCACCTGTCCAGTCATAAGAGGTTGCGCAGGAACCTCGCTAACGACCTACCCCATAATTTTCGCATGCAGTTGTACCAAGTCATCAAGCAGTTTTGATTAGTTAAAGTAGCTAGACTAAAAATAGAATGAGCACGTCCTGATCAGTTATGACAGGAACGTTTGTAATTTGAATTATAAATACTCTAGTTTTCGAAGTATTTAGGGTTGTTGATGTTTACACCCTAACGCTATCAGACTGTAACCATTTTTTAAGAGATTAGACATTAATAAAGAGGAAGCACTTCACAGGATTCTTGCGTGTATTCACTGGTGACGTTTATTCTCTAAGTTAAATGTTATCCTTTATTTGTGATCATTTTGTTTTCTGAAACTAATCTTTAAGAGTAACGTATGTTGCAGGATTTATCTTGGATACCCTGTTTCCGACTTTAAAGATTTGAATGTTTATCTTCTGATGTTTTCAATTAAGAAATTCTTAATTGCTTCTTAGTTGAAAGTATTTTTCTCATCTTTTCTTCTTCCATCATTTAAGCTATTAAAGATCCAGTGAGTATATTATCTCACCTTGTGGAAGTTTTCCTTTAGGTTTATGGTTTGTATCTCATATTGATTACAAAACAGACCCCATATCCCAATGGAGGTGTAGACTGTCTCAACCAGTTCAAAAACACTTTTACAACAAAACCTACTAGTACCTTTACCTAGCCTAACATCTTAATTAAAAACAAAGCTAAATCATATAGAGAGATCCCTCTCTGAAGCTGGAAGGGCTAGATCCCAACTTTAAAAGCGGTTGGATAAAGTTACCTTTGTGGATTCCTTCTTTCTCAACCTCTAGGAAATTTACAGAGTGCTAACATAATGGCGACTCGACTGGGGAGGAACTAAAAGATTGATAATTTCACGTTTTCTTTCCCCTAAAAAGAACGTTGAATTTTGAGAAGAAAGTAATGTTTAGAGGTTGATCAAACTTTGTACATATTATTTTCAGACTCACAAACTTAAAAAATAAATATATAAAACCCCAAAAAGAGTTATGGCTTCCAAGAAAATTCATACTAGGTCTCATCCAAACCCAGAACACATGACAGTGATAGATAACCCCGAACAGTTTCTCAGGCGAAAGGCCTCGGCTACCGGTTCAGGGAGTTATACTCCTTTTCCTAAGTCTCCTTCCTTTTCAGGAAGACCCGTTACCTCTCAAAACCTTGATCTTGATACCTTTCCACGAAGAAGTCTGGTTAGAACACAGTCTGACAGTTTTGTGTCTGGACTCGTTTTTGACCCAACTGTGTTGCAACCCCAAACCCCCGAAGTCTTGTCTCCCACAACTAAACTAAAAATCACTACCTCAGTACCGTCCAGTCCCTCCTCGTCCTCGTCTTCAGTCGCTACCTCTCCTACCATCCAGGTTGTCGTTCCACCTCCTACACCCATCATGGCAGCTCGATATGCTCCTTTGGTGTTGGTTGCGTTGCTACATGCCATGCCCCAAGATTACCAAACAAGACTTCCATAGTTCGATGCAACCAGACCGTTAAACTCCCAACAACATGTGGACAAAATGAATGATTACTTTGACTTGCAAGAAGTTGATGAGGCTGACGTGCAGATGCGATTGTTTTCCCAGAGTCTGACAGGCGACGTCAAGAAATGGTTCAAAGATTTACCTGTTGCCTCAGTTCCTGACCTTGTTGCGTTCCAAAGAAGTTTTCTTGACAGATGGGAGGTAAAGAAAAACCCTCTCCAAATACTGTCAAAATACGAGAATATAAAAATAAATCAAGGTGAGACGGTACAAGATTATTGCACCCGTTTTAACAACCTGTATAATGCAATCCCAACTGAAATCAAACCTCCACAGGGTTTGGCATTTATTAAATTTCCTGATGGATTTGATGCTGACATGTCTTACCAATTAAGAGAAAGAAATGTTGCCACCCTAGAGGACATGTAGAAAAGTGCTATTAGTGTGGAGGCCAATCTGTTGGCGAAAAGGGCCCATCAAAGGTCGGAAAGGAGAGTCACGATCAAAGAAGAACCTTCCACGTCGACCACTAATTCCAAATGGGATTCTATGGTCAGAACATTGGAACTAATGCTGGAAAGAGTGAATGTGTCAGACATAAATCCTCCGAGAGACAACACACCCATTCCTCAGGTTCGGAACCCTGATTTCAGAAGGAACCCTCCTCAAATTAGACAGAGAGATCCTAGGGATCAAAGAGAACAGAGGGGCCCAGATCATCAGATCAGGCCTCCTCTACAGGAAAACTATGTTGATGAAGGGGGATAAGTGATTGAGGAATTGGAGGACACTCACATCAACCTTATGGGTATTCACAACAACGAGGCTATTTTCCTTACTCAAGAAGAACAAGAACTCTTTCTGCTAAATCAAACAAAGGTAAGTGAAGAATCTGAAGATGCGGAACAACAGGCCTTCGAGAATGCTATTCTAGAGCTACACCGGCAGTACAATCTGCGTAGCAAGAAGACAGAAGGGAGTTCGAAGACGGAAGGGACTTCTTCCAAGAAGATGACCGAAACACAGAAGGCAGTCGAGCCCAAGACCGCCCCTGAACCTTATGCTGAGAAGACTACTGCTGAGAAGATTCCTGAGAAGAGTAAAGTCGACACCCCCTTGAAGAAAAACATCACCATTTTGAAAAGGCCATCACCACCTGAGGTTCCACTTATCAATCCACCGAGTACTTCTGAGCAAAAGAATTTGGCGGACAAACCAGAAATGATGAGCAAAGGCAGAGCTCCTACACCCTTTATCCTTGAAGGGGAATTGGAAAAAATAAAAATTCCCATCCCACTTACAGAGTTGATGAACAGAGACGGGTATCGTTCACAAGTAATAAAAGCACTGGCCATTGAACCTGACATAGGCACCAAGGCCTTGACTATTGGATCAGTGACTCATTTAGACACTGTGAACCTTACTGACGATCATCCCAAACTTCTTTTCGGACCTGAAATAGATGGTTGAGACGATACTGGTGATGTAGCTCCCTTTTACATCAGTTTAAACATACACGACTTGATATTTCATAATGCTATGCTGGATTCAGGTGCATCACATAATCTGATGCCTAAAGCAGTAATGGAAAAATTGGGATTGGAGGTCACCAGACCATACAAGGATTTACATTCATTCGACTCCAGCAAAGTCAAATGCATTGGTTTGATCAAGGACCTATGCATCACCCTGGTTCATATCCCTTCAAAAAGCATGGTAATGGATGTGGTGGTTGCAGACATCCCGCCTAAGTATGGAATGTTGCTATCCCAGTCTTGGGGAGCTAAGTTGAAAGGAACCCTGCAGCTGGATATGTCTTACGCCACTATCCCAGTGTTTGGACAATAGAGGAGGTTATACAGAGAAACATTGATGAAGTACATGGTTAATAGTCAAGAAAAACCGCATAATTACCCCCACTACTCTGCACATTCTGATTTAGATTTGTTGATCTTGTACAATGATGGTGATACGGAAGAGAAAGATACTCAGTTGATGGAAGATGTATCTAGTCAAGATGAAGGTCCAGAAATCGGTGAGGTAGCAAAGATGAAAAATGTAATCACTGAAGAATTCCCCGCCAATTTCTGGAGTATGGATTTTGATGGAGCTGTGAGTAAAGAAGGAGCAGGAGCTGGAGTCTGGCTGCATAATCATTGAAACAGGTATTCAGAAAATCATTCCTACAAATTAAATTTCCAGTGCACTAACAATGTTGTCGAGTATGAAGCTTTAATGCTCGGTCTGAAGCTGTTGAAAAAAGTTGGTGCTAAGCAGATAATGGTAAGGGGTGACTCTGAATTAATAATCAAGCAAATTAAAGGTGAGTATGTTGCTAAACACCCGTGCCTTAGAGCCTACAGGAATGTTGTTCTTGATGCTTTGAAGTGTTTTAATGAAGTTGACTTGCAGGTAATGCCGAGGGGACAGAATATTCTGGCCGACGGATTGGCTATGTCAGCAGCCTCCTGCAAGATTCCTTTCTGCCAAACTCGCCCATACATTGTTGAGGTGAAATGCAGACCGACAGTTCCCAACAATATCAGGTACTGGCAAGTGTTTCGAAATGATGATCAGATAGAGGACTTTCTGCAATGCAAGAACGATTTTCAATGTACAAATATAGATTTAGAAAATGAAGATGAAAATGCAAATAGTTTCGATTGTGAAATTGATAGTGTAAATACAGTAGAGTTAGATAAATTAGGCGATGATGAATTGGACGCTGATGTTTTACAGTTGAAAAGCAATGTTTTGCCTAGAGGTCTTGTTCCCTTAGAAGACTTATTCGACAGTAACGATGTAGCTAAAAAACCAAAAGTAGAAGCACATGGACAAGAAGTGGAAGACTGTAATATAGGGACCGAAGAGAAACCTAGGATGGTCAAACTGTCCAAATCTCTACCCCCAGAACAAAATCTCAAATACATTGAGTTATTCAAAGAATATTCAGATGTTTTTTCCTGGGGCTATGAATATTTCAAAGCCTATGATACCAGCATCATACAACACAGGATTCCCATAAAGGAAGACCAAAAACTATTTAGGAAGAAACTTAAGAGGATAAATCCCAAGTTGCTCCCTCTGATAGAAAAAGAAATCAAGAAAATGTATGATGCCAAGATCATAGTCCCGCTACGTTTCTCTAATTGGGTCTCTAATTTAGTCCCTACACGTAAGAAAACCGGGAAAATCAGACTCTGCATAGATTTCTAAAATCTGAACAAAGTATCCCTGAAAGATAATTACCCATTACCAAAAATGGACCACCTCCTGCAAAGGGTTGTCGGGTCCAGTAGGATATCTCTGTTGGACGATTTCTCAGGCTACAACCAAGTCCTAGTTCACCCAGACGATCAAGATAAAATTTCTTTTACCACACCATGGGGCACTTTCATGTATGTGAAGATGCCATTTGGTCTGATGAATGCAGGAGCCACGTTTCAAAGGGCAATGGATATCGCCTTCGTGGAAGAATCTGGTAAGTTTATCGTCGTTTATTTAGATGATGTGACTGTGTTTTCCAAATCTGATGATGAACACCTGCGGCACCTTAGATGAGTTTTCAAGAAATGTAGAAGGTTTGGAATTTCTTTAAATCCTAAGAAGTGTCTTTTTGGGTTAGAAGAAGGCAAACTGCTGGGACACATCATCTCCAAAGATGGAATCAGAATAGACCCCAGCAGAATCGAGGCCATACTAAAGTTAGAACACCTGAGAAACCTCAAAGAACTACAGTCTTTTATCGATCAAATTAACTTTCTACGAAGATTCATTCCTAATCTAGTCGAACTCCTCCGAAACATTACAAACATGCTCAAAAAGGACGTAAAAATAAAATGGGACTCTGAGTCCAGACAATCCTTCGAAGAAGTCAAACGAGCACTCACAGAAGCCCCAGTTTTGATCAGTCCCGATTTCACTAAAGATTTCTATCTTTTTTCTTTTGCCTCTGAACATACCATAGCAGCTGTATTACTGCAGAAGAACAATGAAGGGTATGAAAAACCCATAGCTTTATTCAGCAAAGCATTAAGAGATGCTGCCCTGAACTACAATATCATGGAGAAGCAAGCTTTTGCTTTGGTAAAAGCCATAAAGGACTTCAGGGTCTACATTCTCCATTCCCACACCATAGCTTATGTTCCGAACGCGGTAGTAAAGGATATCTTGACACAGGATAACCCTGATGGAAGAAGGGGGAAATGGATTGTTGTCATTTTAGAATACGATATAGAGATTAAGCCCACAAAACTAATCAAAGGCCAAGGCCTTGCAAAATTAATGGTTGAATCTAACTTCCAGGATCTTGACATTAATTTTCTAGATGTGGCAGATGAACAGGGCGAGATGGCGACTCCTAACGTTAGAGAGGTATTTCTCAACTCTCCATGGTATGCAGACCTTATATTCGTTCTACAAAATTTACAAGCTCCCCCTGGTTTAACTAAGACTAAATCTAGATTTTTAAAGTTGAAAGCTTTGAAATTCTGTATTTTAGAAGGAAATTTGTATTGGAAAGACCCTGTAGGTATTCTTTTAAATTGTTTACTGAAAGATGAAGCTGATAAAGTGTTGCAAGAGTTTCATGCAGGAGAATGTGGTGGCCATTTGAACTGGAAGGTTACAGCCAACAAAATACTCAAAGCTGGATTTTACTGGCCCACCCTGTTTGCAGATGTACATCAGAAAGTAACAGCATGTCACCAGTGTCAACTGTTTGAAGGTAAAAGGAAACTCCTTCCTCTACCTCTTAAACCAATCTCAGTTGAGGCCCCTTTCCAGCAATGGGGACTCGATTTCATTGGAGAAATACACCCCCCATCTTCAGGCCAACACAGGTGGATTCTTACTGCCTATGATTATTTTACCAAATGGATCGAGGCAGTACCAAGCAGGCAAGCCACTGACTCAGTAATTATTAAATTACTTGAAAACAATATTTTATCTCGTTTTGGTTGCCCTAGAAAGATTATCACTGACAATGCAGCTGCTTTTCGGTCGAATAAACTCATAGATTTCTGCAACTGGTACCACATTGGTTTGGGGCATTCCAAAGCCTACTACCCTCAGGGGAATGGGTTGGCGGAATCTTCAAACAAAACTTTGGTAAATATCATCAAGAAAACATTGCAGGAAAACAAAAAATCATGGCACAATAAGTTGGTATTTTCTTTATGGGCAGATAGAATGACCACCAAAAGGTCAATTGGCATGTCACCATACCAGCTGGTCTATGGTACAGAGGCAGTTTTCCCTACTTCTCTAGGAGTCCCTGTCATGAAATTACTTCAAGAGGTGCAAGCTGAGCCAAATGACTCATAGAGAAGAATCAACCAAATGATCCATTTGCAACAGACTAGAGAAGAAGTGTTCAACAAAACACAGGTCGTCCAAGAAAACATCAAGAAGATCTTTGAAAAACGAACCAAGAAGGATGATTTTGAGCTGGGATATCTAGTGTTGAGATGGGACGCCAGGAATGAGGACAAGGGGAAGCATGGGAAATTTGACCATCTGTGGACGGGGCCATACATGATCCAAGCTTTAAGAAGAAATAATTCCTTTTTGCTAAACAACGTCGATGGGTCAGATCTTCCAGGAGCACCTATGAATGGCAGAATGCTGAAACATTATGTCCCACCTCAATAAAAGATTTGAAGAACTCACTCTCCATTGTACATACCAGTTTAATTTTCATTTTTTACTTGCAATTTCTGAGTAAGGAACATTAGTCAGTCGGTTGAAGCCCGAAGAGAAGGCCCTAAGATGCTGACCATTGTTTTTCCAAGTTTTGAGAATAAGACCCATGAAAGCCACTAGGCAGATATGTTCAGAATGACAGGAATCAGGATTCTTAGCACTTAACAGGGCAAGTACCATCCCCAAATGGAGCCGCTGTTATCACCCCATAAATTATGGGAATCAACTGATGACTTGGATATTATCTGTATCTAGTGTTTTTGTTGACAAATGATTTTTCATTCTGCAAATAAAAAGAAAAAAGAAAAGAAAAAGAAAATGAAAAGAAAAAGAAAAAGAAAAAAAAAAAAAATGGGCATAAAAGAATTGAAACAAAAGCCCCATGCAATAATAGTAACTTGGCCATACCTTTCAAGCATGGCCAAGTTCTTTTTAAATTTAATGTTGCTAGGTTAGTGAATAAATCTGACCAGACTGTCTAATCCTGGTCAGATAGCCCTTAGGTTAGATTAGTGAATAAATCTGACCAGACTGTCTAATCCTGGTCAGATAGCCCTTATAGGTTAGATTAGTGAATAAATCTGACCAGACTATCTAATCCTGGTCAGATAGCCCTTAGGTATAGTAATTTCTTAACCCAACAGTTTAATCTCGGTTAATTGTCCTAGGAAGATAGGTTAGCATGTAGGTTAGTTGTTTCATTTGCTTCACCACCAATGAAACCAGATTGATGAAAATGCTACACCATGTCTCCATTGCCTAAGAATAGTTTAAACGATGTCCCCTTGGTGGTGTCTATGTGAAAGGATTGGGAAAAACCCATAAAATGCACTTATCCTAAGTTTTCCCAACACATACTTTTTCCGCTCCTGATTTATATTTCCTACACTTATCAGCGGTCCAGATCATGG
>ML804465.1:106929-131623 GCA_009831015.1 Picea engelmannii
AAAAAAAAAAAAAAAAAACCTAGTTTTTTAGGTCTCTTTCTTTCTTTGCATTGTTTTGCATTGTTATTTGAAAAAGAGAAAGAAATTAGCATAGGGTTGTGTTTTATTCTCATCTTGAAATCATTTCAAAAGAAAAATAAGAAACAAAATCCTTTCATTTTCCCTTTTGTTTCACTCTAAAGTTGCAATGTGCATTTTTCATGGAAAGGAGAAAAGATTGCATTTATAGGTTTGAAGGATTGTTCATGATTTTTGCTTGAAGCTCTTTTTCATTTGTAGAATTAGTGTAAAGTCTTCTTTCGAAATGTTCTAATAAGTTTCATTTTTTCAATAGTCTCAAACAACATCAGTTACACTTTTGTTCCTTGAGTAAGAAAAGACCCTAAAATGAATGCGCTAATCTAAAATATATTATTAACACCTTTTATAGGGTTCACCAATAGCTTAGGCTAGGGCCTTGGACTAGGTGTAGAGAAGTAAACTTTCCAAGGACAACCAAAACTTAACTTAGGTGTCTGTGCTAGGGTGTAAAAAATCCATATTGTAATTACTCAATCTAGGAAGATCCTCTCACACAAGAGTCAAACACAAAGCCATGTGGAGGAAAATCATGGAGATATCCATTCCTGATCCTGACAAAGTGTTTGGGAGAGTCTTTATTGGGGGTGAATCTTGTAGTGTTACTGACCCGAATTATGTTAGACCTCTAAGACACTTGGATATGTCCAAGGTACTCTAAGAGTGATTTTGTCCCTATTGTGTTTCAAGCCTCAAGAGGATCTTTGGGCTTAGTTACCCTGCCCATACACTTTCCCGCCTGTTGATTGTACTCCCCTGGTTGTTGATTACAAATTGGTGGCCTGGTTTCCATTATATAGGTTGACACATAGGTGACAGGGATGAGTATATCATGGTATCTGAGGCATACTTTGTACTCTTTGGGTGACACCCAAAGGGACCGTCGTTCAGAGGTATGGGTAACTTCTTCTCCTAGCCAGTTGTTTGCCTTTGTGAATGATTTGGACGATCAAGACTTCATATCCTTGGGTTGGAAGCATTCATAAGGGTCATTTGTTTGGCTTGTATCTTTTTAGGATTTTCTTCTTAGTGATATGCTCTGTGCTCCTTAGTTTTTCATAGCTAGTCAATCATTGATTTGGATCTCTGACCTAAGGTGGTAGACTTCCCACTCCACTGGTTCTGAATACTTTTAGGTATTCCTCTTAGAAACATGGAACCTCCTCTTTATAGGCATATATTTGTATACCATTGATTTACTAGAGTTAGTCTATGAGACTTTTACAGACTTGAACGATCCCACAAGGGAAGAACCTGTGCATAAGATCTTCATGGTCAAAGTTTCTTATGATACCAACCAAGGAACCCCTTCACAAGGGGATTCTTATGCTTTTCCTTTATTCATAAGTGTTGGTTTCCCTTTGATGGCCACTCTGTACATTCATAGGTTGAACGTGGGACTACTGTTTTGGTTGGGTACCATTCCAAATGTCTTGAATTCTTTTGACGCTTCTGACTTAAGCACCTTATGTCATGGGCTTCATGTTGACATTCCTTTGTCATCAAATTATTCTCCTCCTCCTTCCTTCTCTTGTGAAAGTATAGCTACTAGTAATGAGAAGTCTAAACGAAATAGAAAGAGGAAGAATAGAAAGAAAAAATCACCAACGTCTACGAGTCATGTTGGAGATAGGTCCTCAACCTCTGCAACTCATGTTGAAGACCAACACCCAGCCTATGAAAGTCATGCTAGGGGTAAAAGTCTAGTCACTTCTAGTCATACTGGCAATGGGTATGTAGCCTCTATGAGTCATGTTATTGACCAATCACCAAGATATGAAAATCATGTTGGAGATGTGCAACCAACCACTGCAAGTCATGCTAGGGGAACGAGCATAGTCCCTGTGATTCATATTGGAATTCAATCACAAACCTCTGTAAATAATGTTAGAGATGTGCAAGCAACCACTGAAATTTATGTTGGGGGCACGAATCTAGTCCATGTGAGTCATACTGGAATTCAACAACCAACCTCTTATAGTCATGTTGGGGAGTTGTCAACAACCCTTGTGAGTAATGTTGAGGACAAGAAACCAGCCACTACTAGTCATGTTGGGGGCATTGATTATGTTGAGAAACCTAGGTGGATAGGACATAAGCCTAAGTTCCCTTGTAATATTTGCAAGGGAGATCACTTTACTCACATGTTCCCTAGCATTTCAGAGGAATGAATATTGTGATCCATGTCTGCAAGATCTTTTGATTCTGAGTCATCTTCAGTTTCTCCGCAATCTATGCATCCTTTGGTTGATGAAGTAGTTGTGCTGATGCAATCTTTGGTCGATCCCACTCTTCTCTTGGAGAGTGTCGAGTCTACCAAAGTGGTCACGCCGATGAAATATTCAGTTGATCCCACTCTTCTCTTGAAGAGTGTCAATTCTACCAAAGTGGTCACACCGATGCAATATTGGTTGATCCCACTCTTTCGATGGGGAGTGATGTGTCTACCGACTATGTTGTTAGCATTTCCAGTTTAGTACTTTCAGAACAAGGGGGAATTCTACTCACTTTGAGAACACCCCCTCCAAGTATTAGGATGGTTTCCTTTTATTGGAATGACCTTTTTGAGCCTCGTATTCCTTCTTATGCACCCTTTCAAATAAGGGTTGAAGTTGATTCAAAAAACATTTAACGATGTATTGTAGATGAATGAGCCTCTGCAAGTATTTTATCCTCCTCGACTTGGAAAGTTTTGGGTTCTCCTAAGCTTGTGTCTACATCACATGAGTTATTGGATTTTGACAGACATCCTAATGAATATTTGGGGATTCTTCCTCAATTTCCTATCTCGTTAGGTGAGAAGATTCTCCTTGTCAATGTTATAGTGGTGCAAGGTCCAATATATTTCCATACACTTCTTAGGCGTGATTATGTATATGCTATGAACGATGTGGTGTCTATGCTCTTTCGAGTGATGTGTTTCCCTCACAATGGAATCATTGTCACAATTGAATAGATGGCATATTATAATCACCATCCTAATTCGTCGTTAGTTCAGGCTACACCTTTATATGTTCCTAGTATTTTTGTAGACTCTACCCCACCAAAAATAAATTATGTGATGTCTTATCCTCGGTCTTGAATTTCTCCTGAGCATGAATGTTTTCACTAATGTTTTCCTTCTCAAGACTTGGTCTCAACAATTGATCCATTGGGGGCATGGGAGCCCTTGCTTCGCCCTCTTGGTCCAAGTGATCTCGAGTTTCCTTCTGATTTTGATCTTGTTTTTTGTAGATCCTCAAGCCTTTGAGCTTGTGATTATTCGATGATAGAATCTGCCAACCCTTACTAGAACCTCCATCGTCATATGGAATACGGTCATCTTGCTTCGCCCTTTGGGATTTTCGATCCTCCTCATTCGCTTTATTTCTCACATATTGAGTTACATTCATATGAGGCTATCCTTGAAGCAATGACTACAAATTATATATCATGGGAAGACTTACACCGTGGTTTGTATTTTCTTTCCTTTTTGGAGACTTTCTAGGTTGACTACCAAAGTGAATCTTGGTCAGATCCTAGAAGCGGGCTCTAGTTGAACCAGTGTTATCCATGAGCCATAAGGATGTGTGGTGCCTTGTACCATGTTGTACGGTCCAGTTTTATTGTTTTCAAGTTTTGTATTCAGTAGCACCTCTTATTTTCTAAATTTTTCTATCTATATTAGATTTATTAACATCTGGATGAGTGTTATTGGCCATTTATGAAGGATTTTGGAGACGTTTTTTCTTGGACATTTGTTCATCATATCGATATGTTCTGACAGGTATTGACCTCAAAAATGGCATATAGGTTAGATTTTTCCCTACTTGCATTTTTTCATTATCTATTTCCTGGTTCATTTGGCCTTAGGATCAACCCCACTAAATTGCGACACTAACCTTCCTTGTTGATTAGTGTGTCGTACTTTACGTGGTAGAGCCTTCTGTCCATGGTCATACTAGTTAGAGCCTTTTTTCCCATTTTATTCCCATGCCGAAGTACTTCATAGGAACATGAATCTTGTTTAGTCTCCTAATGACTTTGTGCTAAAGCCTCATCCTTCTTCTTCATCCTTTTTCTAGCCTATACCCATGGGACTCCCTAAGAGCATGGCTTGTTGTTTTTCAAGCTCACTCAAACTTTGAAAGTGACATCTAACAAGAATTTATTTATCCTTTTCAGTTTCATTCAGATTACTTAAGAAAAGGATCCCCCCTAGAGTCTTATTTAATCCCTTTTCAAATTCTCTAAAAATAAAAATAAAAATTGAGCAATCTTATTTCCCTTCATGCTCGTTAAACTAAAATTTGAAGGCACATTTGTCCGGCGATAGTTTACCCCTTTTTCTGTCCGGATGGCTATTTTTATGAAAAAGGTATGCCCTAGGAGCTATGGTTTGCTAGGAGAGTATTCTCAGGTGTAATTTCAACCCTTTTTCGAGCCCGAGGGACTAAATTTGCGAAAAAAAGGGCCATTCTCCCTGGTTTTGGTTTATCTTTTTTCGGGCCTTGGAGATTATCTACGAAAAAGGAAACCCCTTGGAGTCCATAGGTAAGCTCTTTTCAGACTTCCTAAATATGAAAAGATCGTCGAGTGACCTTTTTCCTTTCACACTCGTTAATTGGTCCAGAAAGAATATCTATTTGGCATAAATTTAACCCTTTTCTCGCCAATAGATTACCCGGGAAAAAGATATGCCTTGGGAGACATGTCTCACCGAGAGAGTTCTCCTAAGTTATGTTTTATACTTTTTTAAGTTGCGTAAAATAAACTATGAAAAATAAGGTGAGTCCATAGTTAATCTCTTTTCAGAATCCTTAAAATTGAAAATATAGTCGAGTGATATTGTCTCTGTCACATTCGTTAAAATGGTTTTGATGAGACGTCCTTTTGGTATAAGTTTATGTTGGTTGTGGATCCTGATTATCTTCCTGATTCAGAGGTCTTTGTTTTTAATCATCTTTATACCCCATTAAGACTATACACCCCTCCATGCGGGGGGGTTGCAAGGGGGGCTTTCCCCCCTTACAAGGTTCGAGGACCAACGATCCCCCGAAGGAAAACTTACCTTGTAAATGTATATTGTAATTTCATAGTCAATCTTGATCGTTCATCATTAAGTCACATATCTAACAGTAGAGACTATGTTAGGGTTTTTTTTCCCTAGAAGGAAACCCTCTTTTATGAGGGAATTGTATTACGTCTTTGTATTATTGTGAATATCATATTCTGAGAGAGGAGACTGTGAGAGAAAAAAAGGAATTTAAAGTAGGTGTGTTGTAGGTTGTATCCCTTCATTTGTTGGATAATAATAAAGGAAGGACCTAGCAATTTATCTGGTGGACGTATCCCACACTGGGTGAACCATGTATATCTGTGTCTCTATCGTATTGTGTATATTCTGTGTTTTATTTCCACGTTTGTCTTATTTTTTTGCTCCACTATCCTTTTTTTCTAACAGTTTAACCATTTTCCGGACCGACTGGACTAATTACGAAAAAAGAATACTCTAGCCCTAGTGACAAGAACAGTTTTCCTTGGTATGATTATTCTTTTTCAGGCCCTGGAGACTAACTTTATGAAAAATATCACTGTGGAGTCTTCTTTTAGCATTTTTTAGACTCTCTAAATGTGAAAAACCATCGAGCTTACCTTCTTTGGGCTCCTAAAAATTCACATAGAAGGATTTTGGTTGTGTCATGATGTAGTCATATCGCATGTCTCATGCTTGCGTCTTTGGCCTAATATTGGCTTCATGTTGCTACTACTAAACCTTTAGATCATTCCTTAGGTGAAAGCCTTGTAGCACTTTTTTCCCTTGCAATATAACACCTTGACCCTTGGAGGAATTTTCCTGAGTGTTTGTATCCTGCACATGTCTCCTTGCACTGCGCATATATATGTTCCATGCGCTTGGAATTAGTTTTCTTTCCCACGACACTTGTTCCTCCTTTGTAACATAGAATTCTTTTATTCTTTTTCAAGCTTGTTAAAAATTTGAAAAAGACAAAAAAATCAAATATTCCAAAAAGAGGGGACGAGATATACATTCTCTTTTGTCAGAAGCAAGATAGTTTCCCTTGGACAGAGCACATCTTTTTCGTTTGTTCTGCAAGCATTGGGATATAGTATGACCTTAGGAAGTTTTTATCGTTACATAGATTTTTTTCCTCCTCAGTTTGCTTACTCTTCCAAACATATGGAGAGTTTGTGGTGCCTCCTGTATCACAGACTTATGTCAATAATATGTTTCCTGAGTCTCATCATTTTTTCGTTCTTTTTTCCAAGGGAATTTTTTTCCAACTTGTCGACCATTCTGTAGTTGATCTATTGACTTTCATGAGTCGACCATCTCGAGTATCCAGTCAAGTTTAGATTTGGAATCAAAGAAGTTTGGTACCTGTTGTTCAAGGTGTTCCAGTATTTCCATAACGGTCTGTAGAAGACCTCAAGGTAGTGAGTCCTACACTCCTATTATACTCCTACCTAATTTTTGAAGACCCTAAAGATATTTCTCGAGTTATGAAGCTATCATCTCTAGGTATAGGAATTGATGCTTCCTGACGATGCATATCACATTATACATGTATATCTTCTGATGATTTTGAGATGTATATCCTTTGTGTATTGTTCACAGCTACACATTATATAGACATTCAGATTTTTCATGTACTCATCATTATTTTATATATGGCATGGATCTACAGTGTACTTGATTGGAATCCATGCTTAGCTTATCTCAAGCATGGGTATTCTTGCCTCGGTGAGATTATCATTATTTTGCAGATGACACACTCATGGACACTCGTCTTGATCTCACTCAAATCCATTCCTTCCCACTGTATAAATATTTTATAATTTATTTCAGACATTAGTTAATATTCTAACCTCACACATTAGGGGGCATCTGTTAAGGTCCAAAAATTCCACATCTATGCATCCAAGACATTGGTCGATCCATTTGCATACTTTTCCAAACATATTGATGATGTTTCATTCTAAAAATCCACTTTTTGGATAATGTATGCACCCTGCTGCACTATTAGCCTGTGTACACATGTGTGCTGCATGCTAGTTAGCATTCATACATATGCTTGTTGCATGCTAAGTAGCCCTCTTTTACCTCCAAAAGTTGCAAAAAATATAAAATTGTGTGGATTCCGGTGGATTTTACGGGCTATGGAGGGTTTCCTAACCATTTTACCCCTTGTAGCCCATCCTCAAACCGAATAACCATATTTTTCTCATATAAAGAGAGGTATAGGGGATTCATTTAGAGATATGAACAAGAGAATACGAAAACTCTGCCAAAATCCCTTCCCTCTCATTGCCCAAGTTTTTCACCTTGCTTTGAGTTTTAGCCTCAGTTTTCCCCTTCAACCATTCTCCCTATGCAATCCTTCCTTGTTCCCTTGATGGCATGTTGGTTGTGATAATTCTATGTGGGATTGGTGCACTTGGACCGACAACAAAGGAGCCCAAACTTGGTTTGTAGAGAGGTGTCCGCAAGCAAAGTTTGTTACGTTTCATCTTGTATATGAATAAAAGAGATTGCCTTTGTCCCAGAACCCTATGTGTACATGTTCTTGTCTATTTGATCATATACATCTATATTTAGGATTTTAAGTGATTACTAGAGATTGCATATGTTGTTGTGTTATATTCTTAACCCCTTGTAGATTAGCTTTGGGAGGAGATTTGTGATCTAAGAGGCAACAACAAGTGGAAGAGGTATACATAAACAGTAAGGATTCAAGGTGCCCCTCTTAACCTTCTCTTCTCTCTTTCTCTTATCACTTAGTCTATATTGTTTTGGGGTAGATTAGAGACAAGTTAGTCCTTTCAAGGGATTTATCACTCTACCTATTCCTTAGACCCAGTTTAGGGGGAATTTCCCCACAGTAGATTGTTGGAAGCAATGCTGCACAAATTTGTTGTCATTGATGTTAAAAACAAAAGGCCTTTGTGTGTTGTGAGTGACTTCATGTCTATTTTGTATGAATGAAGGAGAAATGGTAGAGGGGATTACTAAACCCAAAGGGAATTGAATTAGAGGTAGAGGAAAATGATTCTAGGTGTTAATCAGGTTCAGTGTGAAGTTGGGATGACCGAGAATATTCAATTCAAATAAACTCACGCTACACATGCATGAGAAGGAGTTATGCAATTGAAAGCTAAATGAGATGATTCCATGGAAGAAAAATAGAGGGACGAGATCGCAGAGGAATCAAAATAATAGATCTGCTAATAAGAATCTGAGTACCTAAAGGAAGCTTGGACATGTATTAGGCTTGGTAAAAGCTAATATCCCACATTCAAAAGGAATAGTGATTTCGAAAGGTTTATAATGAAAAGGAAATGTTATATGATTTGAATGTGAATGGTGAGCTATGAAATCCCGCATGAAGAATTACCTTTTGGAGTGGAGAATGGTGGACCCAGAATAGGTTAAATCATGATTGTTGATCTCTGGATATCAATGGCTGTGATCAAATGATTGTGACCTTGGCATACAAGATATCAAATGAATAAAGGAACCAAGTATGTTTGAAGTTTCAGGGGCCCGATAGCCTTATAGATGGACCCCCGCGGGACAAGGTTTCAATATTCGATATTGGGAGATTGGAATAAAGTGCATGGAGTGAAAGTTCTAGGGGCCCAATATCCCAGAGGGGGTGGTAGTGGGGTCCACAATATCGCCATATCGATTATCGACAGGATGGAGCATCAATGCAATGTTGAAGTCTTGGGGGGGTGATAGGTCCATAACCCAGTGGTTCGATAGACCAATGGGCATGAAAACAACCACATCACCACCACGTTGACAGCCACGTCAATACAGTGGGATGACAATGACTCCACATTAGTGCAACTAAAGGTGCCAAGTTATCATAGTGATCGAACATGGCTAGAGGATGTGATAACTTCATAGCCACATCATGAACATATCAGCTGCTACATAGTCCCAGGTGTTGTATTATAATTGGGGCATGTGTCCCAAGAATATTTGACCACACAAGTACTAGTATATCGAGTACCAAAAGAATGGAGGACATTGGGAATTTAAATATCTCGAGGGCCTGATGAACCAGGGGCTTGGTGGGCCAATATATCGAGGGCCCGATATCTCGATGGCTCGGTAGACCTGACGGTCCTGATATCAAAGGACATAGATCGAAAATTGAGATATTATCCAAGTTTTGATCGGACGGTGGATATGTAATTGTTTTTTTTTAAGTGTTATGGTGACCAACAATTATATATCTACTATCGAGATTGAGTCAAGGACCATATTGGACAGTTCCAGAGTGTCAGGGTCATGTCGCATGTTTTGGTATGTAGAGAATGGATTAACAGACGAGATCAAGACGATGATTGATCAGATGGTTGCCAAGCGTTGAGGTTTGAGCTGAGAATCAAAAAACATATATATGGTTGGAATTCAATTAGAGAACCATAATTCAATGATTCTTGAGAGTCAATAATTTTAATATGAACAAAGAGCAGATAGCATGTGAAACATGACATTAAGACTGGGTTCAAAGGATATTCTTGCAAGAAATCCAAAGGAAGTTGGAGTCGGCCTTTCGAGAACAAATCCTTTTGTATGTGGGCAAGCCCTTAAGATAATGGTCTCGTGTATGAAACCTATAAATATTGAGATCCCAAAACCAAGTGAGTGAGTAAAAAAAATATGGAAGAGAAAGTGCAGATCATGTGGCTGAGGGAGTTGTGAGTTGTGGAGGTGGAAACTGACGCTCTGAATTCTGAGGATGTCATAGAATGAAAGGGAGAAAAATGTAATTGTCTAAGTGTTGTTGGGAGGTGCAAGGTGTAATGAAAGGGAGAAAAATGTAATTGTCTAAGTGTTGTTGGGAGGTGCAAGGTGTAAGGAACTTCTAAAATCAACATATTTTAAATTGATAGAGAGTGTTATGACAACAAATAAAGAGCAACAAATTTGTACAGGTGAATACTTTTGTATTGTTAATAGTTTAAGGACATTAATGTCTCATGTAGGTTGGTTTTTGCAAACATTGCAAGTGTAGGTTGGTGCCTACAAGAATTGTTGAGTTGGTGCTCAGTTGAGGGGATTAGTGTCTCATGTAGGGTGGTTCCTACGAATATAACAGTTGTAGGTTGGTTCCCATAAGAATTGTTGATTTGGTGCTCAGTTGAGGAGATTGGTGTCTCTTATAGGTTGGTCCCTTCAAATATTGTAACAATAGGTTGGTGCCTACATTATTTAATAAAGAAAAATTTTGTGTTTTTCTCCCATTTGGGTTTCCACGTTAAATATTTGTGTATTGTGTATTGTGTATTGTGTGGTTGTCTATATTTATTATTAAATGTTTATGGTTGATAAAATAATAAATTTATAAATAGTTAAGGAAAGAAAAAACAATCTTATACTGATTCACCCTCCCCTCTTAGTATAAGTGTGCCAACAGATCCGATGATAATAATTCATAAAAAAATGTCAAAAGAAAAAATAGAAAAATATTGCAAACATATCGTTGGGATCCTAACAACATTTTATTTACATCGTAAGTCTTACATAATATGAGTTCCATGTGGAATACTTCTATCCTTTAAAAAAATAACCATTGTCGGAAGATCGATGCCTATGCAATGAAACAACATCTTTGATATTTTGAAATATCTATATTTTGATGATAAGATGTCAACATTATGACAATATAATGTTGACATTACTACAATACGATATCAACATTGTGATAATATGGAATCAAAAGTTAGACAATCATGTGTCGAAAGTCCGCTGATAGTTATTTCGAATTTTGACATCCACAGTTTATTTGTTGAATCTTATTTTCACCATCCCAATACATATAGTTGTTGTTGTAACATTAGTGAGTCATCAAAAGTCTAATGAATTCCAGTCTAATCAAAAGTCTAATCAAAAGTCTAATGAATTCCATAGTTTTCTTTTTGAATCTTATTTTTGTAGTCCCAATGCCTTTAGTTGTCATTGTAAAGTCACTTGGACATCAAAAGTCCAAAGATGCTTAGTCTAAAGTCTAAGATACATAGTTTTCTTCTTGAATTGATTTCCACTGTCTCGACTCCTATACTTGTCAGTGTATCGTTAGTACTACATCAATTTTTTTATGTTCAATGGAATTCAAAAATTTTAAAAGGATTGTTTGTAATGCAAAAGGCTCCAATGAATCATTCAAATCTTCAGGATAAATGGACACCACCAAGCTATCCATATTTTAAAATTGATCTTGATGGTGATTCAAAAGGTAATCTAGGAAATGTTTATGTTGGAGGAATTATTTGAAATAGTTAAGTTGATCCTAGTTTCATTTATGCCCGAAATTTTAGAGATAGCATGAATAATATGGAGGAAGAAACTATAGAAAAAGAAGTCCTCAATATAACCATAATTTTACATATTTGTGAGTTGATACTAGAAGGAAATTCAAAAATTATTAATTATATGATTACTAATGTTGGAATATTAAAAAGTGGACATAACAACTAATATATGTTTGAATAGGTAAGACAAGGTTACTTCATTGCTTTGAAGTGGGAATATTTACAATAACGTGTTCTTCGTTTTAGTGTGATTTATTACACCAATTGTTAAATTGTAGTATACATAGGAAAGAGCTCTCATACCAAATTGTATTTACCTCAAATCTAAATATATAAGATAGATTCAAATCACTCCCATAAAAGAATAAACACAAGAGAAATTGTGGAGAAAACCCTTGAGGTAGGGTATCACCATATATTCATCCTTATGGAATGATAACACTCCTCAAGAAATATTCACTTGCTTATCAATTACAATATACTTCACCATGCTCTACTACATTTCTTTTACTTCTTTGTATAGTAATATCTATTTCCTAGGAGCATTTCTTTTACTTCTTTGTATAGTAATATCTATTTCCTAGGAACATTCTAGTAGGTAGAACCTTCTAGTAAATCTTCTTACTTGTATTTCTTTCACACTATTACATAGGCCTTGTTTACTAGAAATGGCCTCCATAAACTGAATTAATGATTTTAAGAATATGTTGAAATAAAATCTTTTCTTTTTTTTAAATTATAGTTAATAAAAAAAAATTAAATTAAATGAAAAAAAAGATAAATTAATGGAAATTTAAAAATAAAAAACTAAAATAAATAGTTAAAAGAAAGATATACAATCTAAGATTAATTTAATTCATATTTACAAAACTACTCTAAATTTAATAAAATATTGAAATGGATTTTGTTGTTTTCTTTTTAAGTATTATAATTAATAAATTAGTAAATTGAAATCTTAAATTAATAAAAATAAATAAGTAAAATGTGATTATATACAAATTAAATTGTTTTAAAGAAACAAAAATTAATTAACATTGTATTTTGTAATGAAATAAAATAAATATTTTTTTATTAAATTGTGATTAAAGAAATAAAATAGATATTTTTTTAGTTTTTAATATTAAAATTTGTATTAGAGGAAATAAAAGATTAGAATCAGAATATGAGTAAGAAGTTATTTGGAGAGCCCTAAAAAATTTATTACTTTCAAGTCTTTGCGAAGACTTGGATCATAGTTATTATTTTTAACTACTTAAGATGAAATTTTACATCATATATTAAATAGTCAAGAATAAGAAAAAGAAAAAAGTTGAGCCAGACATTGAATAGAGCAATGGTGATGAGTCACATGTAATGGTGATGAGTCACATTAGCATTGAAAAACTGGGTTTTAAAACATAACAAGCTAAATAAGAAAACCATTCACCTCATGAATAGAGTGTGTGGTAGCAAGTGTAGTATCTATGGTCTCAAGAAAACATCGGAGTAGGCTAACTAGGGAGCAATCTTTTCTCCCGAGTGTCTTTTTAGAGAGGTCATTCGGCTATGCAGTTTTAAATTTCTGGCCAATCCAAAATTCTGATCGATTTTTTGAGCATCTGAATTGATTTAAAGTGGAAAGTACACCATGAGAAAAGTTGTCCGAAAAAACACTCCGAAGTGAAGATTGCTCCCAAATTAACCTACTCCTTGTGCCTCTCAAGTTGTGTCTGAATTACGGATTACGCAAATTGTGTCGGGATTACGGATTATGTTCAGACCAAATTGTTTCTGGATTACGGATTACGGATTACGCAAGTTTTGATAAGCCATTATCTTTAGTACTGGGCTTCATAGATAATATTTTATTGCACGAGAATACGTGGCATTGTAAAAGAATTTTGTAATTGTATCTGTTTTATTAAGTCTTAATTTTATTAAGTCGTACTGAATTGTGTGTTGGCATTTACGATACACCTGTTGTTGAATATGACGCTCAATATCGCGTCACACTAGAGTTCCCTTCTAGATATATACTCATTTTGTTTTTATATATATACGTATATCAAGAAACTCCAACCAACATAGTTTTATGAACCTTTGTTTTTCTTGCAAAACCTAGTCTCTCGCACGAGGTGATGGAGATTTATTACATTCCTTCTTTTCTAGTTTGTAATGTGAGAATGTTTTTATTACTCGTTTATTTGTTTCTTCTTTGTCATTCTCTTTGTGTTTTCCACAGTTCAAATATCTGATCGTTCCAATGCTCATCTAAGCAATGCTTCTGATTAAGAGGTTGTGCTTGGATTTGTATCTGCAATCACTACTTAGGACCCCTCCCAATCATTATCTACTAATTGGAAACTAAATGTTTCAGTTTGCGAGTGGATAAGCACAAAGTGGTGTCCCTAAATGTTTTGAGCATGGGATTATAAGGTATAATCTCTCCTCTCCTCAATAATCTCTCGTTTCTCAGAATACTCGATCTTTGCAATAATAGTTTGCATGGTCACATTCCCTATCAATTGGGAAGCCTCTTTTGCTTAGAGAATCTTATCCTCAATAGGAATCAACTCCAAGGTTGCATTCTGTCCACTCTGGGTGGGTGTCGTCATTTAACGACATTGTCTCTGTCCACCAACAATCTGAGAGGAAGCATTCCCTTAGAGCTATGTGTTCTCTCCAAATTAAAGTACTATAACTTAGGAGTGAACAATTTGTTTGGTACAATTCCCACCTGCTTGGGAAACATGTCCTCTTTGGTCTACATAAATTTGGAAAGGAACAACCTTCATGGGCACCTTCCTTCCGAATTGAGTATGCTACGTCTTCTTCGCTATGTTAACATCAGTATTTTTAGGGTAAAGTTTAGAGTTTATCTAAAGTTTGAAAAGTCATGCCATAGTCTTGGGAAGATCAAGGCATTCCTAGATGATTCATAGTTAGTGTGTCAAGGTTTATGAGGCCAGTAATTAAATAAAGAGTGACTTGAATGTCAATAAGGGGTCTAATCATAAGTTAGGTTAAAGGGTGTATTATATTTCTCATAAAACACCATCATAAAAAGAAAAGAGTCAAAAGTTTAAAATTCCATCATGTTCAAAGTTTTGTAATGGTCCATTTTTTCCTAAAGTCTAAAATCATATAACAAAAGTGGGAAATTATGAGCTAAGGTTGAGTCATAGGTTAGGGTGAATGTCATGTCAAAGAGTATTATGATTCATCATCACCTCTCAAGAGTTCAAAGAAGGGACAATCATGACACTCCATTTCATTTGTATCGTTGCAATCTTCAAACATGGGCGCGTTGCGCAAGTTGGTTGCACAAACCCATTAATTTTCCTTGAAACATCTTGCCACCTTGGATAAGCATTTCCCATTTCAAATTTCACTCCTTATCCATTTAGGCATGTATATTGGCCACCTTTTTTTTCTTCTGCATTACCTTCATGACATGTGCATAATTCATAGCCTCTCGAACAAGCTCCAAAGCTCTTTGCTACGCAAACGATCACCTTGCTACGCAAATGTTCTGTAAACTCCATTCACTATGCAAACCCTGTGTGATGTCATTCGCTACGCAAACATGTTACTATGTTTTTTGCTGCACACACTTCATTCGTTTCAATCACTGTCAAAGATCCTTTCTTGGATCCCATTGCAGGTTTAGCCTCTGAACGAATTCACCTTTCATATAATCAGGTTTGCTTCATTCGAGCCAAACTCCAACCATCCTACTTTGTTGCACAATCTTGCATGCTAAGTGTGAAGGTTTTTCTTCTTTGAGCAGTCTGAAATTTACTTTTACAAGGAAGACATCGCAGAACCATGATTACACAGGGAAAGAAGAAATACAAGGGAGGAAATGTATTTAGATATGAACCACAAGGGATGACTCTGGTGAACTCATACCCTACATACAAGGTGTCCTTTGAGCAGGCTGGATGTATGAGATTCTGTGAAAGAGTTCAGGCGTATAATGTGCAGCTAACCATGCAGTTTGCTCTAAACTTTAATGGTGTCAATACAACCATTGTAGGTCACCTTTCCAGTATAAGAAGAAACCATATCAGCTGCTACAGATATTCCTATACAAGGGGAGAAGTGGTTTAAAGGTATGCCCTTATATCCTTTGTTTTATATTGATTTTCTCAAACCTAATTATAGAAAGAAAAAAATTGGTGCCACCATCCCCAGGGAATATTTTTTGGAACCTTATGAGAATATTTTGAGGGTAATCCAAAGATACTTTACTTGTGAGGGTAGGTTTGACAGGGTATATCAATACCACATAAGGCTCCTTATGCCTTTTATAGGGAAAAGCCCCCTAAACTTACCCTTCTACCTATATAGTATCTTGGGAAAAATGGTAGCCAAACTCCATGCTAGGGCTGGCCAGCTAAAGAGTAACCTATTTCACTTTTCCTTGGTGAAGTTGTTGGTGGTTGAAGAGCTTAGAAAGATAAACAGGGACTGGGATTCCTTCTTGACCTCAACAAACATTTCCCTGGATCCTAAAGGAGATACCCCCTTGTATGTTGAGGAATTGGTATCTAATAGTTCAGGGGTGAAAGGAGGAGGTGTTGCTAAAAAGGGAAAAGGAAAAGAGATTGAAAATCCATCACCCAATCAGCTAGTTTTGAAGAAAGGAAGAAAACTACAGTTCACCGATGAACCCAAGGAGACACAGGCTCCCAATAAACCACTCACCAGTTCATCTACTAGGAAGCTCCCCATACCTACAGTTCAGACAGAGTTTGTTGAATTTGCAACCCAGGATATGGATGAAGAACAAGTGAAACCAGGGGAGAAAGATTCATACATCAAAGAGATGCAACAACAACTCAGGGAAGCTCATCATGTTATATCCCAATGCTACTAGGAGATTGAAAATGAAGCTAGCAGAGAAGACTCCTGAAGCACAAGCACCACAAACAAAGGCAGATCCTAAAGGTGAAACATACAAGGTCATTTTTCAAAACCCTGAGACCACAATTGTATCCAAGCCCACAACACCTCTGACAAGATCCTCAGTCAGGAAGAGTAGTCCAGACACACAAGGCAAGCAAGCAACAAGTGAGAGACCTCCTACTTCACCCACAAAAGGAGAAAAGAACATAAGATAGATTAATAAGCAGTTGAGGGAAGCTCAAGATCAAATCATTAAGCTTAGGGAAGAAAATATGAGATCAGATGATAGATCCATGAAACACTTTAAAGAGTGCATACCAGCCAGAGAAAATGCATGTGCAACCCTTTCCAATGCCCAGTCAAAATTGAAGAGAAATGCAACATTGTTTAGGTAGGTGGGAAATTTAAAGTGACAGAACCTGTCATTGAGAAAAGCAAACATGGCTTTAAGATTACAAGTGAAATTGGATGAAGAAGGTAAGGACAGGCTAAATCTCCTTGCTAAAATTATAGAAATATGAGTGAGGAAGCCTTATTCTTATGTCCTTTTTGGGTATGGAACCATGTCAAAGTTTTGTTTACATCATTAAAGTTGTGGAAAACATACATCTGATGTTGGTGAAGGTTTGTTTCACCAAGGTGAGATGAAATATTTGTTGTGCATAGTCTGTTGTATTAACTAATAAATAGTTATACACAACACTTGCATAACGAATATTCTCTACACAAATGTTGTAAGCTCACCTGATCAAAAAGGAGGATGTATGATGAAAGAAATACAATTTTTTAGGTAGATGCATGGTTCCCTGCCATTTGTTGCCACCTCGATCTGCACGAGAAACCACATAATGGAAATTCGCTACGCAAAGTCACTACGCAATGTTGTAGCCAACACTTGGACAACAGTAACCAGAATTCGCTATGCAAGGGTGACAGAGTTGTCCAGTAGTGCACATGATGACTCGAGGTACCCCCTAGATGAACCTGATGACTCATTACAACCACTTGGTCGAATTTTGCTCAAAGATCTATGATTGTAAAGGATACTTTGGTTATGTTATGATTGGAAAAATAGGATTTTCCATTTTTAGTAAATCTTGTAGGAGTTGTTGTTCTCCTTAAAAGCAACCAGATCCATGATTCTAGGATATAGTAGTTCGACCCTAGCAGTCAAGTGTGGCATTAGTTTTCTATATATGTTGATTATTTTCATGTAAAGAGGAGGAGTTGGCAGAAGTATAGACATTTTAATCTTCATTGTAATTTTCTGAATCTAATAGAAATACAAATGCAGAAGTCCTAAAATCTTTATGAAAAATATTCTAATGGTTGTGATCTGAATATTGTTCTCTTATCTTTGTATGTATTTCTTGTGTCCTTACTTTCATCTTCACTATTTTTTATGTTTAAATTGTATAAATTAAGGGTCTAGAATTCATCGAATGGTGCTCTAGACGTAAGTGATTTAAACTATGTTTATCTTCCTAACTAAGGTCATAATTCATCTTTCATGGTGCTCTGATTCTACTATGTGTTTATGTTCCTCTTTCACCCTACATAATCAAACTCAAAACTGAAATTTTACCACCTTATTTAGCCTTTGTTCCTCTGGGGAGTTCTACCTACCAATCATTGTTTTATTTTTTTTTCATGGGTTGACTCCATATCCCTAGAGATATTATACCTCCTTGCTAGCAAACCTTGAACAAATTACCTCAATCATTAAATCTAGCCTTCAGTTTAAATATAAATCTATCTATTAGAGATCAAATCTCAGAGAGAGCCCTCTCTATATTGGAAAGGATAGTTTCTAGTCTTAAAGTTGGTTTGTAGGTTACCTTTGTAGATTGTTTCTTCAGCCCAACAATTTACTCAGTGCTAAAACACTACATCAATGTTTGAAGAATAGTCTGAAAGGGAAAATTCATTCCTCCTTTTCAAACTGCACAAATCTCCTAAATTTGACTGTAAGTGACAACCATTTGACTGGACACATTCCATCGAAATTGTGTACCAGGGACATCCTGTTGATAGGATTATATCTGTATGGTAATCAATTGAGTGGCATCATTCCTTCTTCCATCTTCAATTGTATGAATCTTCAAGTGATCAAATTAGGGAGAAATGAGATCAACAGAGTATTGCCCATGGAGTTGGGTAAGTTGACGCATCTCCAATACCTTTACTTAGACTATAACCGACTGATTAGCGACAACAACGCAAGATTTTCCATTCTAACTGCTCTAATTAAGTATTCCTCCCTAAGAGTACTAGACTTGTACTCTAGTCATCTCACGTGATGTTTGTCCTCTTCTATTGGCCAACTCTCTAAAATAATGGACATCATATACTTGGATTTCAATGAATTACGAGGAGAAATACCTCCACAGATTGGAAATCTAACTAGTTTATCATACCTTGGATTATTTGTGAATTATTTTCAGGTGGAATCCCTTCTTCACTTAATATGTTGCAAAAGTTGGAGAGGTTATACATGTCAGCCAACAATTTCCAAGGAAACAACTTGAAATAAATTAGGAAACTCAAAAGTTTAGGGCTTCTAAGTATCTCTGGAAATAAACTTCTCTCTTGCCCACCTTCTACAATACTTTCTTTCCTAGTCTTTTGCAAGTTGCATGAGACCAATTTCACTCTCACCTAGATAGAATAGCCAGGGCCATATTACCCAACCTCCTCTTAGTTTTCTATACTAAGGGACTCTCTAATCCCTATGGATGAGCCTGCATCAAAAGGAATTATTGCATTAAAAACAAGTTTTTCTAAAGTAAAGACACATTTACATTTTGAACTTGTTTGGTCATCATCATAATACAATTATTGTTCAAATAGACAATAGATAAAACTATCGGAATCAAATATTAGAGATACTGATGCATCTCAATAATCTCACCATAATCCTAAACAAAACGAGCGGAGAGTTTGGATGCCAATTCCACCTGAAGGATACATTGCTCTAGGTTGTGCTGTATTAAGAGGGAGAGAACAACCATAATTATCTCCTTCTCTATGCATAATACCATTCCACTTAAGGATTGTGTTTTATTTAGTTATACAATTGAACTTTCAGATGAAGAAGCATGACCTAAACCACATTTATCCTTAGGGATGGCCAACTCTACTACAATTTGATCTGTTTAGAGCGATATCATCCTTTATAAATTCATGTGTTGAAATTTGGAGGGCATGGGTGATTCGATCAAATTGAAAAGCAGGGACATTGATGTCCAATTCATCAGGTTTGATGCTCTATTCCCAATTTGGAGAGATATAGAGACTACATTTTTTCCATCACTTGCATATCCTATTTTGAATGCAAAGTAAGTTCATATAATTTCCTACAAACGGGATTATGTATATAGTTTTATGGAATTGTAATTATAATCCTATTCAATTTTCCTTCTTGTTGTTGAATAAAGGAATTGGTTTTGAATGTACTCCTTATGTTCATTCTAAAAATTAGTTTTTCTTTGGGACGAATGATATGGAAACACTGTGATGCATGCATATGTGAGTTTCATGGTTTGCATCAAACCAAACAGTCAATAGAGGGTTTCACATATATCTTCTTAATATCAATAGTAAACTAACAAATTAGGGAATATAGACAAATGCATGGATAGTGTCCCCTTCTGATTTTGTAGGCATTGCACTTATCTCTTTGAAGCATAGTTACCAAATTCAACCAAATTTGTCCAAAGAATTTGAAAATTTGACAATTTGATTAGGTTCTTGCATTAATATGAAAATTTGAATTCGATATGGACCTTTTCATTAAACACATATTATGTATAAATAATTGCAAAAATTTGGTCAAAAATATGGTAATTTCTTCACTAAATATGTAAACTATGGTGCCTAGTTTAAGGGTGTAAGGTCTTAAGATTGAAGGGTGTAGAAACCATCACCCAAGTCCTCAAGGAGACTAAACATGGGGTTGCTCCGACACCCAAGAGTTGCACTAGTTGGGAGAGTGGGCACCCTGAGAATGAAAACATGGCAAGGGACTTGCCCAAGCATGAGGCAAAGCATTATGTTGGGTGCACCAAATAGGTTGGAGCGTGTCGAAATGAGGATCACACCAAGGTTGGGGTGTGTCGATCCCAAGGGATGTGAAGGTTGACTAGTGCAAGTTTTTTTTTGGGTGCACTGGGTTCGTGAATGGGCACATTGGATTGTTTGTGAGCATTGGTCCGCGAAGGGGCAAGACACACCCAAAGGACGCAATGATTTGTGAAGGTGGCATTTAGAGTCCATATAAAAGAACAAGGATGAAAAACCAATGAGAGAAAGATCAGATTCAATATTTTGCGCTAGACTTGCATTAAGAGGGGTGAGCTCCCTTAAGGAGCCAAGTTGCTCCACATGGGAGGACTTGTGTTGCCTTGAGGTGATTTTGTGGACAACATTGGGACGACCTTCTTTGGGCTGAGTTTGGGGAAGTCTTGTCATAGTTCTGGGTGAGGCATGCTATGAGACAAAACCGTAGGTCTGTGTGAAATCATGTGACAAAAAAGAGATGGTGATTCTAAGGTGGATGCAAGTTTGGGGTGCATCGTAGGAGTTGTGAAAGATGTTGCAATGAATGAGTATTGGTGTGATGAATCTATGTATGAGTGTCTTGGTGAAGTGAGGCGAGTCATGCGACTTTGCCCAAGTTCTAAACCAAGTTTGTAGTGCTCAAATTGTAACTGGTTTTCAATAATAAGACTTAGGAAGGTGTTAGGAACATCTTGTGTCGCTCGCACTATATATGTGTCTCTCTTGTTTGTTTCGCAAGTGGTCTCTTCATTTAATGGATGTATTCTTAAATGACTAAGTGTTAAGTTGTTAACAAATAGTCTAAGTATACAAGTGAGTTTCACTAGAGTAGGAGTGTGACTCTCTTGTAACCTATAACAGAGTATGGGTATGCTCTAGGTGAAAAGGCATAGTCCAGACGAGGTATCCTTGGTGTTGCCAAGCAACCAAGTGAGAACCGTCATGTTGTCGCACGTCCTCAAGAGGTGCACGATCACAAGATTCAGGTAGGCATTCTATGGTGACAAGACAGATGGTATCAGAGTGAACTTTGGCGATAGTTTGTTGTGGAGACAATTTAGTGGGAACATTCATAGACTTGGTGAACAGTTCGGTGGAGTGAACTGGTTCATTGAAGAGACTTTGCATCAGACTCACGATATTGGGTCTGATTGAAAGTGCAGTAGAAATTTGATCTGCTGTCTACTATTGGGTGGAATGTCCTTGGTATGTATCCAGTCAGTGTCATCTTTCATAAAGATAAGTGCTCTCTGTCGTGATATTACTATATGTGTATGAATGTATTATGTTGTGTAGTTTAATTGTCATTTACATGTATATGAATGTATTTCCGTTGTGTATATTTAATTATTGTTTAACATAATCTTTAGATATTGCATGTTTGTTGGATATTGTTGTGCATGTCGTTAAATATGTTATCTTATGTATCCTTAATAAATAAAGAAGGTCAACATGAGAAAAAATTCCAAGGGCGGGCTTGCAGGTTGTGTACCCGGCCTATGGGTGGATCGGTATGTTACAAACAACATCTTATCATTCTATCATTGGTGAGCATAAAATTTCAGTTTTTCCTAATTACACAAGAAAAACTACTTAAAATGACATAAGTCATGAAGATGCATACCCGAGGAAAAATATATCGTTGTGCTCAAAATTAGGCTGGAAGAATGGGAGAAAGTGGTACAAAAGGTAAGGTAAAAGGTGTGAAAAAGATGGTATTTCAGGCACTCGTCAACATCATTGAAATGGTCATTATCTACCTTGTAGAGACCTATATTTAATTAGCCTATTAAATCTCATAAATTTTAATAGATAAGATTACTTCTACGCAAAAACAATAAGTAATTTCTTTCATTCAGCATATAAGGAACATAAATTAATTTATGAACAACAATCTAATGAATTACATAATAGAATATAGATACCTATGGCTGATGCTATTATCCAAATATTCATTTGTCCTCTCTACTTCTTTGCCCAACCTGCTGCTTTGACCAAACCCTGCCCAAACTGACTAACCACCTAGCCAGCTAGGAGCAGCCTGTCTGGCTCCCTATCTCCAGGATACCGTAAGGAATCCTGGCCCCAGAGCCCAAAACTCCCAGCAACCTAGTGCCCCCTACCACAGTTCACCCAATCTCAAAAAACCAAACTCCTCAAAACCAGAAAAATATCCAATCCCTCCATACAGTCCTCTCCTCCCAATTTTTCATAATCCCTTCCCGAAGGCCTCTGCCCAGTCATATCTCCCCCCATTCACCAACTCCCTACCCTCCATTAATTATCTTATCCTTCCCTTTATTACCTTATCCCTCCACTAAATGCTCCAGTCCCCCCCAACATACGTAAAGTCTTATAATAAATAAATTAAAGTTATTAAGCCCCTTTAATTCATTAATCAAACCTTTAATGAGTCAATTAATTAATTAATTAATCAATCAACAAATATAAACAATTAATTAATAATTAATTAATTAATTAACTTTATTAAGAAATAATCATTGTTTAACTAAAACATATTAGGACAGTTAATTATCTAATTAATTATACTTGATAAACCTTAATCAATCATTTAACTAGGGTTGTTACATACACCCACCCTTCAGGAAACTTCGTCCCGAAGTTAAAGTATTCTATGATACAAGGGAAAAGAAACATGGTTCACACATTCATAACAATTAATTGACATTATTAGTAAGTAAGCCAAGAAAACTCATACATACTAGTGTACATGTACAAGAAATGCATGTGTAGCTAGTACATACAAGTCTTGTGCATGTACTAATAATCAACTACTATCACCCTTATAGTAATTTATGTATGCATCCAATCCATTCAACAAGACTATTCATTTTATAAAGAAAATAAACCAATCAAATGTTTGTGAAATCCTTTAATTACAATTATCTAGTTAAACAATTTTATTTAGACAATTGTGGTTTAGTTACGTAATTATGAATATTCATAAATACACATTTTCTTTTCAAAAGGAAAAACAATAAATTCCACCATAAGACAAATCTCCATGCACTCTCAACTATTTCTACACATCCTTCCTCCCTAACTTACTTCCATCTTCATTCCTATCCTTCCTCTGCTGGACTATCTTGGAGCGTCAACTATATTGACCTAACTCCAAATAGAACCTGTAAGTGGAAGTGTCACTATCTCGACCAAGCTTCCCCAACAGACAACTGACAGTCATCATCACACGTCTAGGGGAGCGTGAGCTAACACCGTCCTCCCATGACTTCAGGTTTCGGAGGATACACGTTGGGAAATGCCTCCACCCCTCCTAATCATAACTAGGGTCCACACCCTACAATGGAATATACAGTGGCAACGTGTTGCAGGGAGTTTTGTCATCGTTTATTCGGTTTTGGGCAGTCTCATCACCTGAAATTCTGCATTGGTCCACATATCATAGCAATGCATCCAAACGAATATAATTTCACATACAAAGATTCATACCATAATGTTTCTCAGCTAGTGGTCATGACATCACTAGTACATATTGTAAAAATTCTGACGTTTTATTTGCGGCATTATGGAAAAAATTGTCCATATTGTCGCAAAATAGAGGAAATTTAAAAAAAAAATCATATTGCCCGATAACGTCGGTCTTGCCACGTTGACGTCTCTCTTGCCACATTGACGTCTCTCTTGCCACATTAACGTTTCTCTTGCCATGTTTTCCACCAGAACGTCTCTCTTGCCACATTTGTGACATATACGTCGTTCTTGCCACATTTGTGAAGATTGATGTCGCAATTGCGACGTTTTGGAAACTAGGTTTTCCCCTCTAACGGTCACCTTAGTATGTTGACCAAGTCAAAATACTAACGGTCACTTAGGTTTTTTTTACGTCAGAATTGCGATGTTACAAAATCTATAAATATGTTGCATTTGACGGATGTTGCAACAAGTTTGCTATAATAACGACGCTTTGGGGTCATAGTAGTTAGTGGTTAGAATGTTTTAGGATGTGATTTTCATGTCATGAGTTATAGGGGTAAATGATTATAGTGTGTAAAGGGTTAGAATCTATTTGGGACCATCATGAAAATTTCAGTGTCGAAGCATTGAGTACTTGAGAGGTTGGATGCCAAGTGAGTAGTAAAATGGTATCATGAGAAAAGCTTCCTTAAGCCTTAATGAAAACTAGTGTGCTAGTTGCAGGTTTAGAACAAGTGTATGTTATTAAGATGGTCAATATGAGTCAACCACGTTAAATATGGTCCACTATAGTCAAACATGATGAATTATGCTCAATCATGGTCAACAATGGTCAATGGAGATCAATATCGTCAATAAGGGTGAAGGGTTAGTTGGTTACTAG
>ML804465.1:131673-153240 GCA_009831015.1 Picea engelmannii
TACATAGTTAATGGATTAGTGGGTATGTTTCGATGAAGTTAGTGGGTCAAGGGGTTATGAGATGGGTTTAGTGGGATTAAATAGTTAGGAGGTTCATGGGGTCATGCATCAACCATGGTCAATATAGTTAACGATGGTCAAATGTGACTAGTGGGTTACTAGGTTCATGGGATTGGGTCAATATATTAAATCATGATTGTGTTCGGACTCAAATGGGTTAATGCCAACCATAGTGTATTAGAGGATTAGTATGTTTGGGGTCGTAATGTGTTAGGCGTGATTGCATCGGGGATCATAGTGTATTAAGGGGTTGTTGTGTTCATGGTCACAATGTTATGGGGATAGTGTGTCTATCTTGCCACGTTTGTGACATATACATCGTTCTTGCCACATTTGTGAAGATTTATGTCGCAATTGCGACATTTTGAATGGCATTGCTCTACGACCAATGTTTTACCCAACATGAATGAATTTTTACTACTTCAAATTTTACTCAATCTATTGTCCAAAATACTCATCATCATCAAAATTTAATTCAACCCTACTTAGACAACCAAATATGCAATGTTTGTCTTCATGTATGATATTATTTGAGAAGTGTTGTAATAGCAGGGTACATTACATATTTTAGTGAATGTAGTGTTTTCATTGTAGAGTAAACTCGACACTTTCAATAATCTTATGATAGTTGATAAATAATATATGCAAGAATTATTTCAACCATTGGTATAAATATTCTTTGATTCATTATTATCAAACATTAGTATTATTCCAATGAGATGATGGTAAAATTAATTAATGTCTTGAATGTAGACAATTGTAGGAACTCAGAACATGACTTATGAAAGCATAGGAATTCACCATAACAAAGACAATAAGTAAAAATTTTGACAACATCAAACCTAAAATGGACATATATGTAACAATAACAAAAGGATGAAGTACTTATGCATGAACAACGATCAGATGTGGAGCCAAAAATGATGAATAAGTAGTCAAGGCTAGAAGTGCTTCAGGGTTCAATTGTCATGTCTTGGGTCAAAGGGGTTGGGATTATAGTGTGTAAGGGGATAAAGGGGTGACTATGTATACTTACATAGTGTGTCTAAGACCATAATGGGGGTTGAACAATCGAATTCATTATGACACATGGCGTCATAGAACGTCGTAATATAGACGAACACATTGAGAGAAATTGAGAGTAAAGTACATTGTTAAATAACAAATATGAGATTTGTTATTGATGCCTTTAGGCATAAAGCACTTAAGAGAGATCAAGAATATCACAAGACGATGATGTACAAAAGAGAGTTATGGTGTATTTATACACAACTCAAGTAGGTTTCTACCCCTATGAGGGGTTGATGAGCCTACATGTACAAGTTTGACTAGGTTGGACTTAACCAATCCATAGTATTATAATAAATGATAATAATTGATTAAAGGTTGGTCTTATCTATGATCACAAATACACTAACGATACATATGAGTTTGTTGTGGCCACATGTGAATATTACACCAATAATTCTAACACCTCTTCTTAATTTGAACTGGGGCCATAGAGGGAAATCATTATATCATAAGATTTGCATTCCATCCTCAATGAAGAACAAGGGTATTACCCCCGTGAAATCCACATGGCTCCCTAAAAAATCCACCAGATTCCTCAACAATATAAATCATGTTCTAGAGTGACTTGAGGGAAATATCTTGGTATTTTCCAGGAATGTCAACCACCTAAGTAATAATAGTTTGAGGTGGCACCGTGGCACCGTGTTGCGGGGAGTTTTGTCATCGTTTATTTGGTTTTGGGCAGTCTCATCACCTGAAATCCTGCACTAGTCCACATATCATAGCAATGCATCCAAACCAATATAATTTCACATACAAAGATTCATACCATAATGTTTCTCAGCTAGTGGTCATGACTGCATCCACTTTCATCATCCTTATCTCTTGGCTATTTCATAGTCCATAACCTGTAGATTAGTCTATAACACAAACTCATACATTTTTGTGCATTATCATCATGTAATTGCATACAATCATCATTTCAATTCGGTATCTGTGTACCAACAACTTAACATAAAAGTTTTCAAGTTAGAAATAGATCTCATAATATCCCATAATTCAATTTCGACACCCATTCATAAAATTATCATTTACCAAATAGATTGCATCATATCCTATCATCATTCAAATAGCAATTAAATCTTCATAGGATTCTCATTCACACAATATGTCGCATCATATCCATCATCATCAATAACACTTAAACATTCATAAAATTTACATTCACATAGTAGATCGCATTATATCCATCATCATCAATAACATTTAAACATTCATAAAATTTACATTCTCACAATATATCGCATCATATCCATCATTATTCAAATACATATAACATTCATAAAGGTTCATACGTCTTAAAAGTTTAAGTGTATCATTTAATAGTTTCACTGTGAATAGAAAATAAAATATGTAGGCCTCAGGTAGTCCTGGTTGTCTAAGTCAAAAGGTGGTGTTACATACACCCAACCTTCGAGAAACATATTCTCGATGTGGTCAAAAAAGTGAGGGATAGTCTCATCGTAATGTCTCGACGTCTTCCCAAGTAGCAGATCCTGGACTATACTTGTCCCATTGTACCTTAAATTGATCTACCATACGGTTCCTGAGCTGTCGGACTCTACGGTCCAATATGCGTAATGGTTCTACCATGAGAGTTCCCATGTCCGATACCTGCAATTCCTTCCAATTTAGTTTATGTGATTCATCAGTAACATAATGACGTAAAGCAGATACATGAAAAACATTATGAGTTTTATGCAAGTGGGGTGGCAGTATGAGACAATAGGCAATGGGTCCAATTTTCTCTTGGATTTTGAACGGTCCTATAAATTGAGGTGGCAACTTTGTCCCCTTCCCAAACCATATGGTACTCTTATTAGGCCTGATACGAATGAAACCATGGTCTCCCACTTCATAACTTCAGTCGGTCCTGTGTGCATCCCCATAACTTTTCTGCCTATCCTGTGCTTCCTTTAGTCTCTGCCTAATCTGAATCACCTGTTCCTCCATCTCTTAAATCAATTCTGGCCCAACTGTTACTCGGTCTTCTAATCTATCCCAAATCAATGGCGTTTTGCATGGCCTTCCATACAGAGCTTCGTAGGGTGGCATTCCGATGGAGCTATGAAAACTGTTATTGTAGGCAAACTCTACCAAAGGTAGGTACTTCTCCCACTGGGTTTGATTATCCATGACATACGTTCTGAGCATGTCTTCCATAACTTGATTTACTCTCTCGGTTTTCCCATCTGTTTCAGGGTGATAAGTTGTGCTTAAGTTCAACTGAGTCCCCAACACTGACTGCAAACTTGTCCAAAACCTAGAAGTGAATCTGGAGTCCCTATCTGAAATGATCTTTTGAGGTATCTCGTGCAAATGGATAACCTCACTTGCAAACACACGTGCCACATCAGTGACATCGTAAGTGTCTCTAACCGAAATAAAATGAGCACTCTTGGTTAACTTATCAACTATCACAAGAATGGCATTGTGTTTATGAGATGTGAGTGGCAACCCCACAACAAAATCCATAGAAATGACTTCCCACTTGGACATAGAAACATCATGTGGTTGTAGGAGGCCTATTGGGTGATGGTGGTCAACTTTCACTTGTTGACACTCTAGGCATTTGGCGACGAAATGGAATACATCGCACTTCATGCCTACCCAGAAGAAGAGATTCCTCATGTCTGAATACATCTTCTTCACACCCGGATGTGCACAATAAACTGCTCTATGGGCTTCCTTCAGTATGATGCTTCGCATATCCCCATCTTCAGGGGTGTACATCCTTCCTCGGTATCTTAACAGTATGTCTGCTTCCAGACTATATCCTTCATACTTTGGATCTAATTGATTCCCACTTTGGAGGTTTGAAGTAACTTTTAAATACCAACTGTCTCCTTGGAGTTGCGTCAACACATGTTCCCTCAGATTAACTTTTAAGGGTATCAAGGAGAAGACACATGGCCTCCTACTCAAGGAATCTATGACCACATTTTCCTTTCCTTTGATGTACAAAATACAAAAATCGTACTCACTCATAAACTCACTCCATCGCCTTTGCCTGGAAATCATATCCCTTTGAGTGAAGAGATGTTTTAGACTTTGATGGTCCGTTTTGAGCTCAAAGTTTCACCCCACAAGATAGTGCCTCCAAAGTTTCGGAGCTAGCATTACAACTGCCAACTCTAAATCATGAGTTGTGTATAGCTCTTCGTGTTTCTTCAAATTCCTTGACACATAAGCTATCACTCCTCCATCCTGCATTAGCACGGCCCCAAACCCTTACTTCGAGGCATCCGTACAGACTGTGAAGTCCTTTTCCATATCTAGCACTCGTAGAAAATGCGCACTAGTTAGTAACCTCTTAAGTTCAATGAATGCACTATCACATTCTTCTTTCCATTCATACCTGACCCCCTTGCACTACAAAGTGGTGATGGGTTTCGCTATTTTTGAGAATCCTTCCACAAATCTTCGATAATAACCTGCTAGCCCCATGAAGCTTCTCACCTCATGGGCATTTTTCGTTACTGGCCACTCCATAATGGCCTTTACCTTTTCTGGGTCCACATATATTCCTTCGCCAGAAATGATATGACCTAAATAGTGGATCTCTTTCTGGNCTGGAATAAGGAACACTTCGACAACTTCCCATACAACTTGTTCTCTCTAAGGCAGGACAACACCACTCATAAGTGTTCCTCATGTTCTCTTTCATTCTTGGAATAGATGAGGATGTCGTCTAGAAAGACTTGTACAAAATGGTCTAAGTACTTCTGAAATACGTCGTTCATGAGGCTCATGAATACTGCTGACACATTGGTCAATCCGAAAGGTACTACGACAAACTCGTAATGTCCAAACCGAGTTTGAATGGTAGTTTTAGGAATACCACCTTCCTTAATCCTTAACTGGTGATACCCTGATCGCAAATATCGATGCTCCTTTCATTTGATCGAAGAGGTCATCTATTTGTGGCATCGGGTACCTATTTTTCACTGTCGCATGGTTCAAGTCCCTGTAATCTATACACAATCGTAAGGATCCATCCTTCTTCTTTACAAAAATTACTAGTGCACCCCAAGGTGAAACACTGGGCCTTATTAGCCCTAAGTCCAGTAACTCTTTCAATTGCATTTGCAACTCACAAAGTTTTGGCGCTGTCATTCGATACGGAGTCTTGGAAATTGGTTCTGCACCAGGTTTTATCTCAATAGTAAAATCAAGCTCCCTCTTAGGAGGTAACCATGGTAACTCGTTCGGAAAAACCTCCTTAAATTCTGACAATACCGGGTACTGATCTAATGAGGGTCCCTTCCTTTCATTCACTTCTTCCACTACATATAGTCGACACCCTTGCCTCAAACATCGCTTAACCTTCATAGTTGAGATAAATCATAATGACACCCTTCTCTGTACACCCTGGATCTCTATTGGCCTTCTTTCGTCGTCAACACAGAGCACTCTTTTTGTGAAACAATCCACGAAAGCTTGATGAGCTTCTAACAAATCCATTCCAATGATTAGGTCATATGCCCCAAGAGCAGTGACGTATACCTTCAACCTGGTAGTACACACTCCTAGGTCTACCATACAATTATCGACGCTAGGTCCTACCGCTTTCTTTTCCCCCAAAGCCATCTCAACTTGTTTAAAGTCATCATGCGCGTAGGCTACCAAACCACTCTTTTCTAATGCAGATGGTGAAATGAAACTATTTGTAGCATCAGAATCAAACAAAATTTTTACTTTGATAGGATTTAGCATACCTGATGACTCCACCACCGTGGATTGATGTTCAACCTGGCGATCATTAACCGCTCCGTAAATCTGGTGGCTGCTACTTGCTCTTCCCATATGGGCCTTTCCTTCTCTATGCACAAATCCTGATTGCAACTCTGGGCAGTCACATTGGTAATGGGGTCCTCCACATCCCCAACAGGTAACACGAGATTGAACCTGCGCACTATTCTGTGACTGTCTCTGAAATGAGTTCCCTCCCCTGGAACCCTTGCCCCTGCTAGTTGTTCCCTAAGATGGTCGTGGACCTGCCTACGTCGTTGGTGATGAACGAGATGTTGCACTCGCTCTCATTGAAATCCCTGTGGCTACTATCCTTGGTGCGACTCTATTACCATATGGAGGTGGCCTTGAGCCCCCTCCCCTAGGAAATGTCCTAGGGGCCTTCCCTACGAATCCAGGACGATGCAGGAAGGTCGGTCTCGTACCTCTGGTTAAGTTCATGTGTTCTTCCGCATAACCCGCATTTTCCACAATTTCCGCTACTAAAGATGGTTTCCACATCCACACCATATCCCTTATCTTAAGGTTCAATGCATAGACAAAGTGTTCTTCCTGTCATTGGTCATTATCCATATATGAAACATACTTGACCAATTCCATAAACCTAATCTCATATTCTTCTATGGTTCTGTTTCCCTGTACTAGAGCATGAAACGCTCCTACCTGTTATTCCTCATAGTAGGCTAGTAGATATTTCCTTTGGAACCTCTTCTCGAAAAGTTCCCAAGATATGGTGTATGGGGTAAGATGCAGTTTTCTTTCCAGGTTGCCCCACCAGTTCAAGGCGTTGTCTCTTAACTGAAAAATCGATATCTTTGCCTTTGAGGTGGACGCATAGTCCCTTAAGGAAAAACACCTTGTCATGCCTTCCAACCATGCTTCTGCGCATTCACTAGCGCGACCCCTGGCAAACTCCGAAAGTTTGATCTTCTGCAATTCTCTATGTGATGTCTTCGGGTGGAGGTCCTCCCCCTGAATCCCTTGATGCTTCTGGATTACCCATTCTAGATGGTGGGGGTTCCACTTCGATCCCTGCTGGTTGTCGCCCCTTTAAAGTCTCATTTATGGCCTCCAAAGAGCACAGTATGAGAGGTAGTTCGAGCGATGGTGGTGACAGCGTTGGTCGTGTTGGTGATGCCTGCGACGATGCTCCTCTGCCTTGATTCCCTCGAGTCCTAACCATCCTGTATGATTTAACCTGCATCAACCAAAGTTGTCAGGGTGAGTTCAAGGACGTTTCTCATTGTGCAACTTAACTAGAAAACAGGGTTAGGCGTAAGTTTCTTTTTACTTGTCTGTAAACAGACGTTACTGTCTTTAGGGGAGGTGTCTAGGTTAGGGCTAAAGCATCTAAGCTTGATTTCTTCGCCTAAGAAAACTATTGACTCCCTCGTCCAGTAGCTATGCTAGCTTTGCACCATAGCCAATTTCTCTTACTTACCTGCCTAGTGTGCATGAAGCCCCCTCCAGCTTGTCCTAGTCTAAGTCCTTAAACCTTCAGTTTAAAACTAATTAATCACTTTAACTAGTTTTTAAATTTAAACAAAATATAATATAATTTAAAACATTTAAAATTTAAACTATTAATTAAATCATAGATTTAAAACATAAATTTAAACCTAAAAACATAATTTAACATTAACATTAATTACTCATTTAATTAATTAATCATTAATTTAACTTAAATTATTCACTTTGATTAACCACCTTTGGTTAATCATATTAACTTATAATTAATTAATCGTGAATTTAAAACCTAATTTTAAATATAAATAAATTTTAAAACATAAAAAAAAAATTCAAACTATATTTAAATGTAAACTATTTAAAATTATAATTAAAGTGACTAATTAAAATTTAAACTATACATAAAAAAAAATGTAAACTATGAACACATTTAAGTTATAAATAAAAAATAAAAAAACTTTAACAAAATTCAAACTATTAATTACAACCTAAAATATTAAAACTTAAACCCCTAGTGGGGCAGTGGGTCCTCGCATGAGGCCCATGTGCCCTTCTCCTTTGTTCTCATCCCCTAACCCTAATTTCGTCTCACCCTTATATCTTCAAACCCTTTCCTCACTCGACTCCTTTTCTATTTCATTTTTTTTGTCAAATGCTTGGTAGAGGGATGAGGTCGGCGGCCATGGCCATTTCTCTACTCAGTTGACCCTAGTGTCCATGGTTTCAGGGTCTGGAGGGCACCTCGTGCACAGTGGCACATTCCCTTCATTCCTTCGCTTTTGCCACGTACGAAATGTAGGTTAACAAAATCCTCTTTCGGCTCGCTCATTTACAACCTGCAACTAACCAGCAATGTCTTGGCTTCTGCAGTATTATATGTGCTCAACTATATTTGATTTTGTTTTGTGTGCTTTCTTTTGGGGTTTGGTCGAGGGTTTGTCTGTGTTCGTCTTTTGTTATGGTTATGATTCATTTGAACCTTCATCAGGCATTTCTTCTTCATATTTTTTTTTTCTTCACAGCCTTAGGCTTTCATGCGAACCGCCATGTCAATTTCATTTCTGAGTATTTAATCCGTAGGGTTTCATTCGAAATTCATGTTATTATCAGTGGGATTTTACGAGGGAAAGTTGAAAGGTTAATATGCAGGAGATGTCATTCGTCTGAATATTGAGCTTTAGCTGTATTGGTTTTTGATTTTGAGCTTGAAAGATATATGTTTTATGTCTTTTAACCTCGATTTCTACAAGCTTGATTTTAAAATTATTATTTAAAGTTTTGCAACGAAATATTGGTGCATTTATTCAAGATTTATGTTTAAATACAGAGGGATTTAGACACCGTGGAATACAATCTCTCCAAGGAAGACCTCCTCAAAGTGCACAACTATTTTTAAGTTGAAAGCGAGAGTTTTAACTCTCAAGGGATTTGAATGGAGCCTGATTATAAGAGTCATTCAATTCTTTCTTACGTGATGTCTCGCAAGCCTCCTCAGTAGCCTTTCATTAAACCTTTCCAATTTTTCAGTAAATAGGACTCTAAGTGAGGGTGATAGAGATGTTGAAGCAGGTATTGGAAAGGAGATAGAAAATGAGGTGCTCGTCAATCAACTGCCCAATTTGAAAAATCCAAAGATACTATCTTTAATGACTGTTGTTGTTTCTGATGTAGTCCATGCTAGAGATGTTCTACAGTGTCTTGGCCCGCGCCCTGATCATGAGGCTGTGGATCAGGCCAAGATCAATATTGCCCAAATTGTTGACTCCCTGTCGATACAACTTTTTGTTGATTGGCTCTCTATCCTTGTGCACTGCCTTCTATGAGTGGTAGTAGGTTTTCGGGCTGCGTTTGGTGTGGCATGGTCTAACGGGATTCTCCATGTGGCTTTGTGTGTCTTTCGGCACTGATTAACCTAGCGTTTTTTTTTTTTTTTTTTTTTAACATTGTGGTAGCATGCGGTCTCGTGGTCTTGGCACTTGGCTTTGTATATGGCGGTGGCGCTTGATCGCTTGGCTTGTGCATTGTGTAGTGTGGCTGGCTCTGTGCGCTGAATTTGGGTGTTGTTAATGTGAAGTACTTTTAAAATTTAAATGGTTGGGGTAAACTCATGCTATGAATACTATGATAATCGTGAAGGAAGGGACAAAAGGATAGCCCTCTCAATGGATGTCCAGTTTTATTTCTTTGATATCTAAACTGTCTATAACCCTTCTTTTATGTATAGGTAAAGTTGCACTATTTTCTTCGCAGAATGATAGTTCAAAAACATAAACTTCTACTACACCTTGAATGGCCCAAGAATGTTCTGACAGAAAACGATAAGATAATGACCAAAGTAATTATTGGTAAAAGTTATGAAGGGTTATAATTAAGTAGACTACATTTATGACTAATTTTAATATGTTACCTGCAATTGATATTAACAAGTGGAAGTATAAGTAGTTGAGTCCTTATTCTAATTCTTATTAAGATTTGAATTCCTCAAAACTCTTTTAGTGGATAGATAAAGTAGATGATCCTTACTATAGTAATATGATATTTATTTATCTAAGTTCCCTTTTTGTCTATATAAGGCAGTGGATTGCTTAGTATTTGCTAGTATGAATGATTTTAATAGTTATACATAATGAATACATAATGAAAAAGGTGTTGTTAAAATTTAATGTGTTGCTTAAGGAGAAGCTTGAGCTTACCATCTTTTGTTTTGCAGGAAGAACTCTTACAGATAAACAAATGACTTGAAAGAGTTAACATACAATTGGCTCATGTGGGAAGGATATCTTTCCTGCAACACTGTCTCTTCTTCACGATTTTAATTAAGTTGTTCTCTTAGGGTTTCCGAGACACTCTTATCATTCTCTAGGGTTTTAGGTGTCATTTTTTTTTTGCATTATGTCTGGCCTTTAAGGGCTCTAAATTAAGGGTTTCCAAGGTTGTAATTAAAGGGTTTTAGGTTGCAGGTTTTCAAGGTTGTTTATAGAGCACATACCATAGCTTTCAGTCAAGAGGATGGGTGGGTAGGTAGGCCCATGGCCCCAGATTTTAAACTAGTGCTCTGATACCATGTGTAGAGACCTATATTTAATTAGCCTATTAAATCTCATAAATTTTAATAGATAAGATTACTTCTACGCAGAAACAATAAGTAATTTCTTTCATTCAGCATATAAGCAACATAAATTAATTTATGAACAACAATCTAATGAATTACATAACAGAATATAGATACCTCTGGCTAATGCTATTATCCCAATATATGGTTGTCCTCTCTGCTGCTTTGCCCAGCCTGCTGCTTTGACCAAACCCTACCCAAACCAACTAACCACCCAGCTAGCTAGGAGCAGCCTATCTGGCTCCCTAGCTCCAGGATACCGTAAGGAATCCTGGCCCCCGAGCCCAAAACTCCCAGTAACCTGGTGCCCCCTGCCACAGTTCACCCAATCTCAAAAAACCAAACTCCTCAAAACCAGAAAAATATCCAATCCCTCCATACAGTCCTCTCCTCCCAATTTTTCATAATCCCTTCCCGAAGGCCTCTGCCTAGTCATATCTCCCCCCATTCACCAACTCCCTACCCTCCATTAATTACCTTATCCTTCCCTTTATTACCTTATCCCCCCACTAAATGCTCCATTCTCCCCCCCACATACGTAAAGTCTTATAATAAATAAATTAAAGTTATTAAGCCCCTTTAATTCATTAATCAAACCTTTAATGAGTCAATTAATTAATTAATTAATCAATCACAGATATAAACAATTAATTAATAAATAAATAAATAATTAACTTTATTAATAAATAATCATTGTTTAACTAAAACATATTAGGACAATTAATTATCTAATTAATTATACTTTATAAACCTTAATCAATCATTTAACTAGGGTTGCTACATACCTAAATTGTTCTAGACCCTACAATGCTAAGAGATCTATCATCATCAACAAATATTTTCTTGGTGTTACATTCATTTAGAGCAGGAAATATGGATTTATCCTTAGCCATATGATAAGATACTCCAGAATCAATAAGCCACTCATAAGAAGAAGAAGTAGAAGTTCCATTGAAGGAGAAACCAGAAGTAGAAAGTGCATGTCCATGAGAAAAATGAGAAGAATAATCAATACTGATGTTGTGATTCTTTATCGCTGCTTCTAAGGATTCCATATTTTTAAAACATTCAGACTCCACATGACCAACTTTCCCATAAAAGTTGTAATGTCTATTACTAATCTTCTTACTTTTTTTTTTCACCTTCGTCACCATTCGGAGAAAAGGTTGGTGGAGAGGGTTTGGAACCCTTTTTCCGCTTGTTGTTGTAGCGAGGATGTTGCTTCTTGGGATTCTTGGATTTATCTTTATGCTAGACCACTAGGAATTTGTTGGATGTATCTATAGTGTTAATCAATACAAGTTGCACAAGATTATCTTTCTCTCAAATCAAAACATCACAAAAACACTCAAGAGAGGGTTATTTATAAGAAATATCTGGATCTTCTCTATTGGCATAAAATGTAGATAAAAAAATAGAATATGAACTATCGAGCTTAGCAAGAATAACATATATGCATCAATTTTCCTTTAGATCTAGTTGGAATTCTATACACAAAATTCTAAATGTTTTGAACTTATATAAGTAATATTCAATGCAAGGAAAAATATTTGGACTTAAATTCATTAATTGATTTTCCAAATGGTGCGAATGAATAATATTGTGTTTACCAAACACAACTTTAAGCTTTTCCCAAGATTTATCTAGGCCCCAAATTCCTTGAAGGTAAAACCTTAAATCAAGAGAGATGGACATTCTGATTAGTCCATGTGCTTCATCATTCCTATTATCCCATTTGGCATATTTTTCATCATCAGTGGGTTCTTGTTCTTTTCCCAAGGAAATCTGATACATTCCTTTACTTCATAATACATCATCCATATGAGATTTCCATGAGAAGTAGTTGGTACTGGTAAGAAAATATCATTGGGAGAAGCCATATTAAATATGTAGAGTATATAGATTTAAAACATGAAATTGATGGTATGGATGGAAATCTCTTTAAAAAATAGGATGCTTAAAAAAAATAACACTAAAAATGGACTTTGTATGTGAAAGTTATTCCTTTTGAAAAAATGCATAAACGATAACCAGAGAGCCACATAACAAGTAAATGTTGGTCCACATGGTGATGCTCCTCCTAATTGTGTCTATAAGTTCACTTTTAAATAAGTTACGTATGAAATGACCCACTTTTATAAAAAAACGGGAATCACTTTTACAATGAAGTTACTTTATAAATGAAAGTTGCATGCAAAACATAAGTTAAAATAAAATATTAAAGTTATTTATTAGTGATTCATTTTTAAAATTGAGTGAAATGCACTTTACAATGAATGCACGAACTTAAAAAAAAGTAACAAAAAAGAGACTTGAATTCAATACCTCTTACTAAGTAAGTATCTTTCAACTAAGTGAGCTAGTGCAAAACACATTAAAAAGGAGGATTGAGAGTGTTGTTTTTGTTTTTTTGGAAGACGACCTTGGAGTGCGTGCTCAATAAAAAATTATTGTCATGCATTTACACACAAAAAACAATCACTTCTTGACAACAAAAAGGGTTAGATCTTAGTTATCTTACCGAGAAAATGCAAATTTTCCCTCTGTTTCTTATTTACCAAGATCGCACAGAGCGTACGACAAAGAGAATACACAGACTCGAAAACCCTTTCCGCTTTGTTTATGATTTGTCGAGATCGCACAGAGGGAAAGGAAAATAAAATACACATGTCCAAAAGAGTATCAATATGGAAATAAAAAATAGTAAACCGAAAAAAAAATCGAAATATTATCTCTATCAAAATATAAAAGGGCGTATTCAGGCTTTATACCTCTAGATCTTACTAAAATGGCCATATCTTGGGAAAATGAAAACATTGCCGAGTGAAACAGAAAGAGTTTCTAGCTGAAAGAAGATGTATGGGCACAATGGAACAGTCATCTCAGACTCGAAATGTATGAAAATGGAAGAAAGTAGAGAAGTGACAAGACGACTTCAACATCTCAATTGACAACAAGAGCGAGTCTTAAAATGTAATATGATACCATGTTCAACAAAATAGTTATTCCAATAGAGGATGATCACCTTTAGTAACAAACCACACAACCGGATAAAATATCAACATGTCAATGTTTTGACGTGGTAAAACCCCTATGGGGAAATTTATTAATGCAAAAAAAACATTATAGAGATATTTACAAGAGAGTTTCTCACAATCGATCATTGGAAAATGACCCTCCATGCTCTTTAAGTAGAGATCATAGACCAATTATGTGTTAAGCCACAAATCAATGTAGTCATTAAGATCGAGGAGAATATGAGCTATTGTATCACTCTATGTTGGGAACATATCGTGATCGTCAGATTACGTAACTACAAATGCATACTAAATAAACACACTAAGAAACACACTTTTACCTAATGACATGTTAGACCAAGTTGATCTTAACTAAATCCTAAGTTTCTAAATATCCTAATAGTCCTATATCCCATGTACTTTATATCGTTATGGAATAATCATTGAGAAGGAAGTTGTAAGAAAATAGAGTGGCCAGAGATCTTCGAGGGATCAAAATTTTCTGAGTCAAGAGTATAAATCACTCTCACTTTGTAGATGATACTCTAATGTTGGGTGGAGCCTCTACTATCATGGTTGAGAGTTTCAAACATACTTTGGACCAATTTACCTATGCTTGAAAGGAGAAGAAAAATAATAATAAAAAGACAATTCTTTGGTGGTAATCTGAGCTCTCATTTACCTCAATCCATTTCTCATATTTTCATGTTTCCCTTTCAAGAAACATAGACCTATTTTAAATACCCGGGGATGCCTATTTCATTAACTAATCCATCAACACATTTGTGGAGTAGTTTCATTAGAAAAATAAAATCCAAGTTACGGTAGTGGGGCTCTCAGTGGTTAAACCATGTAGGTTGAGTATTCCTTATAAAATATGTCCTTTCAACTCTCTTGATCTTTCAATGTTCAGCCATGTTAGCTCCTGTGGGAATAATGCAACAAATTTCTCAAGAGATAAGAAAATTATTATGGAAAGGTGGAAAATCTAGTACAAATAAGTTTCACTTGATAAATTGAAATATTGTAAGAGCCCCAAAGGATAGAGGCAGTTTGGGGATAAAGGACCACATTATCATGAACCTGTCAATGGGTGCAAAGATTATATGGTATATGATGTCAAAAAAAATGGCTTGGTGGAATAAGGTTATTCTCAAAAAATACTTCCAAGCGGATCAAAACAGATGCATCGATGGAATTCTAGAAATCAGAAGAGAATTGCACATCTGGAGACTCCTAAAGGCTATAGCTCCTATCATCCAATCCAACATAACTTTGATCGCTCGAAATGGGAAATTAATAAGAATATTGAATGATGTCATCATGAGAAACAAAGCACTGGAAAAAATTCAAGAGATTCTCCCCTTAAAATCTTGGGTGGATTCCCAAAATATATCCACGTTATTTTACATTTCCAAGAGGTCTACATATTTTTATAGATGGATCAAGTGGTACATTGGTTCAACCCCCCCTCCCCTCAAATTTATAAGATCATGTCCCCTCTCTCTTCTCAGCTCTCAAGGGATGTTCCCCATGGGATCCATCCATTCTTAAGCAGAGGGGATAGGGAAACTCTAAGTATTCGATTAAAAATGAATACCTACAATAGATCCAAACTCTCTCTCTCTCTCCCTCTCCACAATTAGAGATTTGGAAGAAATTCTAGCACTTGGATGGTAATCCTAAGGTAAATATTTTCTATTAGCTAATGGTGCATGGAAAATAATTATAGCTAAAAAAATATGCAAGAGAGGAATCTAAGGTCCATTTAAATGTGCTTTATGTTTTAATGAAAAAGAAATGATTCATCACCTCTTTTTTTTATTTTGAGTTCACCTTCCAAGTATGGAGATATTCATTTGTTGTAATTTCTTATCGAGTAGAAAATCTCAATAGCTAGAAAGAAATGGTTTCTCTATGGAGTAGAAACTATTGGGGCATTTTCAAAGATAAACCTCTTCTTAAAAAGCTTTGGATGGCTCTTCCAAAATATCTTTGTTGGAAAATTTGGTTGGCATGAAACAAAGTTATTTTCAAGTAGAAGAAGCATGGTCCAAGATTAGTCATAGCCAAAGCAAAAGGTCTCCTTGTTGAGTTTATCAACTCAAAGAATTTTTTTATCTCAACACATGAAATTATGGACTTAAATGAGGAAATATGTGTCATTCAATTTTCTATCATAGATCTGTGATCTCAACAATCCATATGAAAACCAATATCAGGTAGAACATGGAAACTAAGAATGAATAAGAAATAATTTTAGAGTTGGTAGTGATTTGAAGGAAAACACATCTTGTATTTTGATGGATCCTCCAAAGGAAACCCAAGGGTGGAAAGAACGTGGGGGGTCATTATGGATTTCAAGGGGAATCTAGAAAATTCGTTTTCATGGGGTTTTGGGACAACTAAAAATAATCAAATAGAGGCTTATTCTCTCTACCAGGGTATTCTCCTTGCAAAAATAGATAGTTTAAATACTTTGATAATCATTGGGTATTTCAATATAATCATCAACCTAATGGTCTCAAATAAAATTCCCTCCGATAGAAAATTAACTTCAATTGTTTCTCTATCCCAAAAGGAGATCGATGGCTTTCGTAAGATATTGTTTCATCGAGTATTTCAAGAATTCAATAACCAAGATAATATGTTGGATAATATGTGTCATTTTCACAAACCATGGGTGGAGCATGCACCCAATGTCTTAATAACCCTAAATTTTCATGGGGTGGGCAAACATGAAAGTCATTAATAGCCACTTTTCAAGCAACATTCGACAACATATTTCAATCTTTCCACTGTGTCTGCTTGGGTGACAATTTTGGTTGAGTGGCGAAGTAGCTCGTAGCCATATTGTTCATCTTCGCAACGAACAAATTTCCCAACAAGTAGTGCCTCCACTTGTATGCAATGCACAAATGCAGTCATCTCCTTCTCATGAACATATTACCTCCATTCACAATATTATAGCTTTTCTCTCTCATAGGCCACTAGATGACCTTTCCATGAAAAAACTCCACCAATGGCGAAGTCTGAGGTGGCCATTTTCACCTTAAATGAATGCTCAAAGATTGACATCTTCAACATAGGAACCAAGACAATTTTTCACTTTAGCTCACAAAATGATACCTGACACTTATCCATCCAACTCCATAGCTTGTTCTTTTTTAACAAGTCACTAAATGGTGTCGATATTTTAGAGTAGCTCTCCACAAACCTATGGTAATAGTTAGACAAACCAAGGAAACTTCTTACCTCATGGATTGTCCTTGGGTCCTCCCAATCCTAAATCACCCTTATCTTCACATGATCCATGTGGATCCATCCTTGTACAATCCAATGGCCCAATAATGGAATTTCAGTTTTCCCAAAGACACACTTGGACTTCTTCTAGTATTGCTAGTTTTGCCTCAACACCTCAAAGAATTCCACAAAGTGTTTCTTATGGTCCTCCATGTTTTCACTAAACACCATAATGTCATCTAGGTAGAAAACCACTAACTTGTCCAATAAAAGTCTAAATACATCATTCATCAACATGAAAAAGGTAGTTGGGGCATTGCACAAGCCAAAAGGCATAACAAGAAATTTAAAATTGTCATACCTTGTCACCATGGTTGTCTTTGTCTCATCTCCTTCTGCAATCCTCACTTGCTAGTATCCCTACCTCAATTCCAAATTTGAGAATACCTTGGCCTTAGCCAACTTATCAAAGCAATCCAAGGCCAAAGGAAGGGACTACTTATTCTTAATGGTCTTCTTATTCAACGTGTGGTAGTCCAAGCACATACACAACTCTAAATTTTCCTTATTCTAGAAGAAAACATGTGCACTATACAAGGACCTAAAGGGTTGAATGAATCTAGTATCAACCAACTTCGTCAACTAACTTCTCAACTCTTCCAATTCAATCCCTGAAATTCAGTATGGAGCTTTGGATGGAGGCTACATTCCTAGTTGCAATTCAATGTGATGGTCAATAATATTCCTAGGTGGGAGCACTTTTGGCAACAAATAAATCATCCAGTCCATGAAGTCATCCCACACATTGGAAAGTGTTGGCAGAATAGGTGCCCCCACTCCACCCTTGTCCACTTCCCTAATGATTGTTGCAAAAAGTTGTGATTCTAGGTGCCTCGCCACCATCTTCATGCTTAGTGCAGATACAATCTGCACCCTTCCATCCAACTTCCTTGGTGTTGTGCACACAACACAAGGCTTATGCTCACCAATTATAACTAACTTATTCGCAAATGACATGAATACTGACTATGTCCTCCTTGGGAAATCTTGGCCAAGAATGACCTCAAATTCATCCATCTCCAACACTGCGAAATTAACCTGACCCTTCCACTTGTCCAACTGAATGTGAATTTGGATGCAACCCTAGTTGATGCACTAGCCTTAGAGTTTATTGCCTTGATTGAAGCTCCACATAAGCCAACTCTAAGTCCAAGTTCACTTTCCAATTCCATCCTCAAGAAATTGTGTGAAGCATCGGAGTCAACCAAGTCCTGAACTATCCTTCCATTGATGATCAAGTCCACAAAACAAAGCTGATGGTTGCAGTGCCCTTGGTTGCCAACTAAGGCAGTTGTCTTTGCAACCTTTAGTCCACAACAATATATGAACAACTTGTTAAGGGAAATGATAAAAAATGAGAAGAACAATGAACTTTACCTATGTCCAAAGTGGGTTATCGATGGGTACCATATAACATCATCTTTGCAAGGTCTATAGGGGAACATCTTGGTCCAAAAATACTTGGCCCCAAGACACTCTTCAATGTGTCCTCTATAATTGGAGTGTGCATCTTCACTCCATTAAAGTGCACCCAAAGCAATAGTGGGACACTTGACCTTGCTTCTCCTAGACCAACCATAATTTGTAGTAGTAGTTTAGGATCACTATATGCCTTCATTTGGCACCCAATTCCCTCTAGCATTGTTCCAAGAAATTGTCCACAAGGTTGCTCCACTACTTGTGCCAAGTGTTTTCCCCATGAGAACCAAAGTGTTACAAGCATATTCTTAGTTGAAGGATGATAAAAAAGTTTACTCAAACCAATCAAGTCTCCCTCCCAACCTGGTGTTTCCTTTTGAAACATGGTGAAGAGTGCCCATCACAACTATGAAACCAACTTCTTGGAGAAATTGTGCACTTATGCCACCTGTCACAAACCTAAGAGTATTTCCCAAACTTTTTCATTTCATCATCTTTGGTCGTGTAACACTGTGTTGTCTCGGTCATAATGGACTGACCAACCTATGTCTACTACAACCGAACTCCACCTCTTCACTCAAAATCTACCCATAACTTTGATTTAAGCTACAATAGTTAGATGCACCAAGTCCTACTCAACTTAGATTGTCAAATAGTCACACTAGGCATGCATCCATCCACAACCTTAAAACATTATGCAACAATACTTATACTTAGTCAATTTAACACTCACACAACATAAGCCTACATGGAACCATAACATTGAATACATATAGAACATACACAATATACTATTGGAGTATACATGCATATTTACCTAGTACATGTAACATCCTATTTCCAAAGTTCTATAGTCCATGTATGAGGGAGCACTTGGTCTCACTTGGTCCAAGATATTATCCCTTGGATGAGAATATTATTCCCCTAGAAAAGGGCACACCTATTCTAGAGTCATGCTTCATTTATAGTTCAGTTACACTCATGGATCTCAGTATTGCATGTCTAACTTGGAATCATCACCAAGTCTTGCATTCCTACCTTCGAATCATCACCAGGAGAACATGTCTTCCTTGGAATCATCACCAAGAGTGTGCATGAGGCTAGGAGGGTGCATTCATTGTGCATGCATTAGTGTAACTTACTTCACTTGTTCATAACTAGTTAATTGTTCATTGCATGGACAATTAACTAAAACTAGGTGGAAGATTACTAGTGTTTCAGTTAGTGCATGTCCATGTCATATCTAGAAGCTCAAATATGGCACATTATCTCACCATGTAGGCTATATCTCTTGTAAATTATTTACTCATTAATTGTGGAATATATTTTCATTCATTCTCTCTTCATCTCTTTTGTCTCAAGCTTTAAAGTGTTGTTTCTTTTTGCAAACTAGATCCTTCTGTGCAAGTTATTCAACAATTTCACATAGACAGATAAACTAAGACTAGATGGAATATTACTTGTGTTTTAGTTAGTTCATGTCCATGTAAGCTCTAAAAGCTCAAATATGGCACATTAGCTCACCATGTAGCCTATATCTCTTGTAAATTATTCACTCATTCATTGTGGAATATATTTTGTTTCATTCTCTCTTCATCTATTTTGTCTCAAGATTGAAATTGTTGCTTCTTTTTGCAAACTAGATTCTCTATGCAGGTTATTCAATAATTTCACATGGTTTAAAAAAACATGAGATTATAAGGAGGCACACACACTTTATTTTGCAGGTTAAAAGGATTGGAGCGACCATAGAGAATGAATATGCTCTCAACAATGATTCTCACTCCATACAATTATTTTGAATGGAAGCCTAAAGTTCTCCTTCTCCTCAAAATCAAAGGAATTTATCGGATTACTATAAGAAATTGAGCTTTCTCATCGATGGAGTTAGGCTTTACTTTGGTTCCTATAGTAATCCACAAGGAAAGAATATTCTAATCTAAGGGAGATTATCTTGGACCAAGTGAGACCATGTGCACCCTCATACATGGACTATAAAACATAGGGAAAACGTGTACTAGGTAAATTATTGGATCCTTCCATAGATATATTTTTCATTGAAAGAAGCGAGAAGTTCAATGAAGGCCCCCTACATGCATTCTAGGAGAAACTCGTAGTATCTTCTACACCTCTTCCTGAAACCGATCACAACGATTAGTGGGTATGTTGTACTTGCATACAGTCAACAATTAACTAATTATGCACAAGTGGAGTGAGTTACACTCAGGCATGCACAATGACTGCACCCTCCTAGCCTCATGCACATGTAATGTGCACTCCTATTTATGATTCTGAGGGAGACATGTGCCCTTGGTGATGATTCCAAGGTAGGCATGCAAGACTAAACTCCACTAGTGTAACTGAATTATAACCGAAGCATGACTCAAGAAGAGGTGTGCCCTTGTCTAGGGGAAGAATATTCTCATCCAAAAGAGAATATCTTGGACCAAGTAAAACCAAGTGCACCCTCATACATGGACTATAGAACTTAGGGAAAAAGATGTACTAGATAAATGTGCATTTATACTCCAATACCCCCCTGAATTACAACTAGGGTGTGTATAATGAGTGGGTCTTGACAAGAAGCCATGTTAGCTTCCCATGTACAATGCATCTATGGAAAGAAAATAACTGAAAGATGGGGAAAGAGGGAAANTACGGAAACTACTATGTTGTTGTGTCCTTCAATCCAATGAGACCTTGCAAGGCTGTAAATTTATGCTTGGTGAAGGTTTTGATGAAGATGTAGATTTCTATATGGATTTGGTGAAGTGAATACACTAGTAAGAATCCCTTAGCTATACACTTTCTCCGATCGAAAGGAAGAGCATCCAAATCCCATGAGTAGCTCTCAATGAGGGAATTGTATTCCTCATTCTTGAAACATCACAATAATGGATTCATGCAACCTTTGCATAGAATTGAGGATCAAATGCAAGAACCATGTAGAAATGCATGGGCAATAATGGCTCAGTAGTTGTGAGAGCATGCAGAACACCCTCAAACTGAGATCTTGTTCTCCTTGGATCCGCAGGTTCACCGACCACTAGATATATGTTGACATGTTGGGTATGTTGTGCCCACCATTGTATAAGATCCATATTAGTAATGGCATGATCATGAACATTTAAATCAGATTTTAAAATCTCATCTGATATCCTATTCAAAATACATGACGAATGCTCGTTGAGATTGGCTTCGGGAAGAGGTGGAGAAGTTGTTGCAGGTTTCTCCTCAAATGCATGTAGGGGGCCTTCATTTAACTTCTCACTTCTTTCAATGAAAAATCTATATGTGGAAGATCCAATAACCTATTCCTCAAATCTAAAATCCAAGTACTAGGTGAGAAAGAGATAGAAAATAGAG